>CAKAOJ020000010.1:3790000-3970493 GCA_916701645.2 Sebastolobus alascanus
CTTGACAGTTAATGCATCCTGGCATGATCAGATGACAAAAGTCACATTAAGAAGACAAGTGTAACCACGGCCCTCGACACGGTAATGCTCAGTTCTAGAAAGCCCTTTAAAGATGACTTCCTCCCAGCTTGACAGAATTGGTCAACTTAAGAATACAGAGTGTTGCAGATGCACTGGTGTCAGTTCTGGCTGTAATGTAAATGCATGTTTGAGTGTTTTGAGTGACTACCATGCCTTGTGTGCAGCTAAATTACACAGATATTTTCATCTCTAAAAAAAATGCCACAGTGCACGTATCTGAATGAGCCTTTTTTTCCCATTTCTAATCTCAGTAAAAGGTTAAACTACGTCAACCATGCGCGGCGTCTCGCTGATGGGGACTGGACGGGGGCAGACAGCGATGGAGAGGAGGACATGGAGAAAAAAGAGGAGGGGGAACGAGAGCAAGATGGCCGCACAGAGGAGGAGGAGGAGGAGGAGGGGATGGAGATTGAGAGGAGGAAGCTGCCAAAACATTATGCGAACCAGGTCAGTGTTTGATGTGTTATTACCCAGAGATATTCTTATTCATGTGTGAATGACAGCCGTGTACTTCTCTGTTGCATTCCTCATCTTGGCCAGCAGAGGGCGCATGAGTTTATAGAATGACAGCCCAACAAGGTGGTTGAAAGCAAAGAGACTTGTGATCATCATTTTTTGGACTCTTAAATACAGTGTTGATGAAGATGAAATGCTGAGTTTGTTAACAAAGTTCGTCTTCCTCCTCAGCTCATGCTGTCAGAGTGGCTGGTGGATGTGCCATCAGAACTGGACACTGATTGGCTGATGGTGGTCTGTCCTGTGGGGAAAAGATCTCTCATTGTTGCCTCCAAGGTAAGAACCTGTCACCGCTTTTCTATTGTTTCACACGATGTATCACTGCTGTCCCTGAATTTTTTTTAATTCAGCGAGGAAGAAGATGTTTATTCACACTAATTCACCACATCTAGAACTATCAGTCAAATACAGTTGAGTTTCTGCGAACTGCTTCTTATTGGCTTTTGAACTAGTTTCCATCTCTGCAGTCTTTGATGTGTCGTCTTCCTTCAGCCCTGATTGAAAGTCTTACCACTTTCAAAATTTGATTAACATGAATGTAGCAACTCATAATATAATAACTGCACATAATTTAATAATTGAAATGCAATCAAAGTTCATAATGTTATGATCATCACATAATGTAAGAAAACCATGAGCACAAACAGTTTTGTGCATAATGCAAAAAAAATTTTACATTGTAAGAATATTATTATATTATAAACTAAGCAAAAAGATACATTGAATAATGTAATAAATTCAGCGCAGTAGTGTAACAATTCCAAAAAAGAGTACTCTCCTTGCCTTCTTAAAGCATAGGAACCCTTCTGGTTGTACATAACACAAGTGGAGATAATAATTATTTATTTTATCATTTATACATATTTATTTTTAAAGTAACTGTAATAATGATGTATTGAACAATTATTTCACATGTTAAGAATCACCCAGTATATTAAGTTCAGCATCATCTCCGTAAACGTTCTCATTTGTCTACTTGTCCTGAATTTTGTCACACATCCAAGAGTCTTCATCAGTTTGGAACCGATTGTTGAAAATGTCCTCGAGACCAAACAGACAAAGTGAAGTTGCTTTAATTAAGGACTCCACTTGTGTCATGTTAAACTAGAAGGGTTCCTTACTTCCTACGCTTTAAGAGGACAAGGAGTACTCTTATGTATATCTGAATATTTTAAACCCCCGCGACAACGTAGTCGGGGGTATATAGCGCTCCGCGTGTCCGTCCTTCCGTCCATTCGCGTGTCCACACACTTTCGTTTCCGGAGCAGAACTCGGAAACTATTTAACTTAGGAGATTCAAATTTGGTGTGATGGTTGACAGTGTGGTCTAGTTGTGCCTTTTGGGGGTTAGAAGTCCAGGGCGCCCATTAGTTAATTAGTTAATGCCCATTAATTCCATTAGTTCCAAAAGGGCAAAACCTTTGGCCCTACTTTAGTAGGAGTCCAGCAGTGAGCGGGGTTTATGTGAGCCATGCTCACTTTTTCCTTGTTACATTATTCAATATATTTTTTGCTTAGTTTATGATGTAATAATTGTCTTAAGTTATGCACAAAACTGTTATTGTGTTATGCCAGGGTTTCCGCCAGTGTATTGCAATAAGTTGACTCCCTGCCAGGCCTAAGCATCTGGGAATTATGTATGTTTAAGATGTTTTTTAAGCTAAAATGTGTTATACAAGTAGCAAACTTCTTTAATGAATAACTCAGTGTTTAGGTTGTGTGCTTTCTGCTTAGCGTTAGCAAGTGTCAGTATGCAGTCAAGAGAGCACCCGTGGGTGTGAAGAGGTGTAGTCTATAAAGTCAGCAGTAACCGTAACGTTGTAGCTGTGAACGTAGCAGTGCAGTGTGTGTACAGTTCAGGCTGTCAGTGAGTAAAGGCTACAACTCCTCATAGGGCTGCCCCCTCTTTCTTTAGTTGATTAGTTGCTAAATATGCTTTTTTCATGCTGAATGACTCATTTCCAAGAAACTTATGAGCACATCTCTGGGAAACACAAGATTTAAAGTGATGCTTTTGTGTGATTCTATGTGGAGAAACTCAGTTTCACAGATCTGAGAATAAAATCCACGAATCGATTAGTCGATAAAATCTCAGGAACTTAGCGTCAACCTCGGCCCAGGCTCACTAAGTTGGGCTGACCTTTAGTTGCCGCCGGGCCTAACGACTTTTCCGGTGGAAACCCTGCATTATGCACTCATGGTTTTCTGATTATTATATGAGATTTTATTACGTTTACATAATTACATTATGCACAGTTATTACATTATGAGTTGCTGAACATGAACAACAGCAGTCAGGATCTTCTCTAGTTTAAATGCACTGTCACGACTGTACTGAATCAATATTTTGAGAGGATTTTTGCTCTTTGCATTTATTGCTTGTAAATTCAACACCGCATTACCGGTATCGGGGAGATCGAGGTGAGTTGTGCCTGTGAGTAAGATGAGCCACCTTGTCTGGGCAATCCTTCACAGAATGAATAATGTGGGAAGAATTTGTGGGAAGAATTTTCCCGAGCCTGTGACGGAGAAAGCAGTAAGCAGGAAGTGATTTCATTAGGATACTGTAAAGATGTGCGTTCATACTGTAGTACCATGTGAATCATAAAATTAGCAGAAGTTTGAGTCCGAGTTGCTATGTGACTGTGTTTTAAACACTTAGGAACACAAGTATGCTACATGTCTACAAGAATATAATGCAAAAGGAGGAAGGGGTTTGGCCTCGACACCTAACAAGTGTTGAGAAAACTGAAAACAAGAAGTTGTGTCAGACACAAGCAACACAAATTTTGTAATGACGGCTGTATTGAGCCACGTTGTGTCTCATCATTCATTTGGAAATATGAGAAGTTCTCATCATGCTCACGTAAACATGAATTATGTGATTAGATTGTAATACAGGAACAAAAAGAAAGATCATCAGATCGGTAGTCTGCCTCTATGCAGGAGAGGCCCCTCGGTGAAAAGAGGCACATGAAGGTTTTAATTTGTGTGATATTTTATCAGTTCTCTCTGTGGTGCATTTAGCCAACAGACCAAAGGATTTACAGCTTTAGTAAATATAGCAGTGGCTCCCATTTGCAGCTGGGCTGCTTGGAAACTACTTGGTATAAAAGCTGAATAATAATTATAAAGTATTAATAAAATATTTTCTTTCTTTGAACTTTGCACGCTGGGCCTGTTCTGCGACTTTCCTCGTCTCTCCCTGTCTAGCCCACAGCAGCAGGATTAGAGCTGCAACTAATGATTATTTTCAATTTAATCGTTTAGTAAATTAAATGTTAATAAATAGTGAAAAAATGGCATTCACTATTTCTCAGAGGCCACAGCAATTTCTCCAATTTACTTGTTTTGCCTGACTAACAACATAAAAACTTAAAGGAACAGTATGTAACCTTTTGGGGATCTATTAGCAGAAATTGAACATAATATTCATATGTTTTCATTAGTGTATAATCACCTGAAACTAAGGATCGTTGTGTTTTTGTTAGCTTAGAATGAGCCCTTCATATCTACATAAGGAGCGGGTCCTCTTCACGGAGTCCGCCATGTTTCTACAGTAGCCCAGAACGGACAAACCAAACACTGGCTCTAGAGAGAGACGTTCACGTCTTCGTGTTACCTGAAGGCCACTGTAGTTCTACGACACGCTTGTGAAACTGAGGTAACGTGAGCCGCAGAGTGCAAAACCGTGGTACCACCAGCCGCCGTCTGACTTCCTGTTGCTCCTAAAGTAGTGTTATTATGGTAAGGATGGCCTCTGAGCGAGGAGAATGGCGTTACCACGGTTTTGCACTCGGCAGCTCATGTTACTGTAGTTTTGGAAAGGGAGGAGTGAGCGGAGGGGTACTCAGGTGGTTGCAACCTGCAACCACACCACTAGATGCCGCCAAATCCTACACACTGTCCCTTTAAAGATCAGATAAAACAGCATATCATCACATCTGAGAAACTAAAATATTTGACATTTTTGTTTTAAAAATGATTATCAAAATAGTTGCCGAGTCATTTTCTATCGATCAACCAATGGTTGCAGCTCTAAACAGGATACTGATTTTAAATTAATCAGTCCGTCATCACCCACTTAGCCACTCAGAGTTGTGTTCGTATTAAATTATTATATTGAAACTTGCTAACGTTAGAGTATGAGAGATCGATTTTCTTCGAAACATTTGACTTTTATTATTTTGGTTGTGGCCCCAAAACAACCTGAAAATGGTGCATTGTGCAAAAAAGATTTGGAACCTCTTATCTACATAAAATTGGGAGTTTGGGGTTTGGATTTACACCGCTGCCATCTTGTCAGATGTTGAAAAAAATCTAAATTCAGTAGATGGTTTCGAGCCAGGGTGACGCTGAGTAGAGTCAGCTGAGTGGCAGTCACCAGGGCTCTGTGTGTATTTAATTTGACTGACAGGTTTCTCATGATTCAACAAACAACCCTCTTGTAAAGCCTTCCTTTTTTAAAATCATCATCAAGACATAGATTATAAGAAGTGAAATTAGCTGTCAATGACTTCTTGTTAAAAAAATGAACTGGTTGTTCGAAGTTTGGGGTTTTTCCAGTTTACCTTCTTACAACATCGCATGTGTTTTTCTGTGGTAGTGTGAAATGTAAAACGATTGCCTCATTTACCGCGTATTGTATCAGTTCTGTGGTTTATGAGTAACGAAAAGGCTTGAACATGTTTATCAGCGTTAGATTACTGGTAGGTCTGGTACAACATGCTTGTCCTGTCATACTGGCCCGAGGCTACAGTTTTCCTCTCGCAGCACACACAAACCTTTGTTGAACTAGTGTCACTCCGCACGCTGTGATGCAACCATCTATATTATCATAATGACTGTCATCTGCTCCCTCATTCAGTATTTCAGATCCTCACCTCACTGATGACAAATATTTGAAACACCACGACACACCGCGCAAAACAGAAACGACAGATATTTTCCGTTGCTGAATGAGACGGGTTTCATCTGCTCGATAGTTTATTCACATATATTTGTCAGTTACTTAATGTGACACTTTTATCTTTTCCAAAGTTCCTGCACAGCTCTATGGGAACTTTAAGTTAAGGGTTTGATGACTGTTGGGTCCACCTACACTAAAAATCTCTGATCTGTAGGTCCCATTATTCTCATGACCCCAACGCGGGTTCCCACGCGTCCTGGAAAACAGTTGACCAGTTTTCCAGTCATTTACACACTGAAAATGAGAGAAAAAGTAAAATGTCCTGGAAAATTATTTCAACATTCCTATTTTCCTTTAGCTGAGAATGAACTACTTGGCTATCTATCAGAGCTCCCCAAAACAGATAACATCTGAAAGGGCTAAGTTATGTTCAGGGTCATATGAACGTTCAAATGGTAGTTTATGGACGAGAGTGTTTTGAATAAGCTGCTCTCGGTTATGTTGTGGAAATGCTGAGAACACCCAAGTCACATCACATGGAAGCACATGCAGGTTGGATGACGCTACATAACGCTGCTTTCTTCCCAACTTGTTTTAAACAGTTGAATACTGTTAAATTGGTTAGCACGTTTGGTTCAGTTGCTAAAGTTGACGTGCTTCTTGCTACCTTGTTTTGCTTGCAAAGGTTTAAGGTTTGTGATTCAACTCTGGCTAGGAGCAGTGGTTTCAAATGTGTGTTGAGCATTGTTGAGACAGTTGGATAATAATGAATGGGATGCCGGGGTCAAACGGTAAATGGGAGACACCGGCTAAATACTGGCTAACGGTACTTTTTTTTTACTTTGCTAGCATTGTCTCTTCAAACACAATGCTGCATTCTTAAAGGTCTACTGTGTAGGATTTAGTGGCATCTAGCGATGAGGTTGCAGATTGCAACCAACATAAAATTCTCCCGTGTGCCAAGCGTGTCGGAGAACTACGGTGGCCGACGTGAAAACGTGAATAGCCCTCTCTAGAGCCAGTGTTTGGTTTGTCTGTTCTGGTCTACTGTAGAAACATGGCTCCGTAAAGAGGACCCACTCCCTATGTAGATATAAACGTCTCTTTCCAAGGTAACAAAAACACAACGATTGTTATTTTCAGGTGATTTATACACTAAAGAAAACATACATATTAACATTATATTCCATTTCTGCCAATAGATCCCCTTAATGTTACACACTGGTCCTTAAAGGTAAAATGAACCATAACATGTGCAGGTATCTGCAGGTGTGTTTGCATTATTCTATGATCAATTTGTCATAATTTCTAAGCATGTAAGAGATGATTTCATAGATGAGTTATAGCCACAGACTGCACGTCTTTTAAATATGACATATTAGTGTATGACACGATCCCCGTCTGTCATTCCAGCTAAACTATTACTGATAATGTCCTGGAAAATGATTTCTAGAAAAGAGTGGGAACCCTGTAATCGGTTGTCTTGTGAATTTAAGTACGTCACACTCTTCTTTAAGTGCACGTAGGGAGCTCCTTATACAATATGCACATAAATGATTCCAGAGTAATGTCCTCATACTTTAAGTGAGATCGTATTGTGACGATTGACTAATCAAGTCAATTGTTCAAATCATTCAATATGTATTGCCATGTCGACACATTTGATAGGTATTTGCCTCAGCGCAGCTCTTAAAAACCGACAAAAAACACACACAAGTAAATACAATATGTAAAATAAGAGCAGTGACATCACTAAAAACATTCAAACATGCATAATAATCAACTAATCGTTTCAACTCTAGTGACGATATGATTATATTGTTAATGTTTTACTAAATCGTGTTGTTTAAATTAATTAAAAACTGAAAAAATGAGTCGTTACAGTTTTGTTTTGTTTTATAAATGTGTCATGTAATGCATTATAGTGGAACACGGTTGTCTGTGTGTATATTATGTGACCGTTAGGGGGGTCAGGTCAAGTGTGAAGTTTAGAAAAACCAAAGTTGGATTTCTAGGTTGAGCTAAATTGCCGCTCTAGGCAGCTTTCAAAAGCACGTTTAACATAGTGTCACAATGTTAAACAGAAATGCTTTTAGAAGTATGTAGACGATACGGCCAATTAATCCAGTTTTCTGATCTTTTTGTCTCATATTTATAACCAATAACATAAACAAATGGTACAAGACATTTTAAACTCAGTTCAACAGTTCAAAATGACAGAGTAGCTGACCGTTGTGGTGACCGTTGTCTCTTCCCTCATGTATCTCTGTCTCTGTTTTTGACTTTTTTCTCCTGAAGGGCTCCACTGCAGCGTACACTAAAAGCGGCTACTGTGTGAACCGTTTCCCCTCCCTGCTGCCCGGTGGGAACCGGCACAACTCAGCCATGGGAAAAGGTAGGTGGGCCTGTTGTATGTGCAGCGCGGGGGTTAACTATAGTATAGACCAATCAGGCATTTTAGCAGCACAAGAAAGGGTTCCACCAACAGAAGGTTCCCCCATGGTGCGCAGAGTAATGTTAGATCAGTGCAGATATACAAAAGTCTGCGATTCCCTGCATGGAAGTGGCAGCTCTCGTGACGAAAAAGATAAATTCGCTCCTTCTTACACGCCCCTCAGCAAATTATTTTTTTTATTTGGTCCGCTTTAATTTGTGCACTGTGAAACAGAACCAGACTAAATAGAAAACAAACCAAAAGTATAGATTTCACTCTGATTTGGACTAACCAAACGGACTACGGCTTGTGAAAGCGCCCTTAAAGCTACGTAAGGGGAATTAAAAGGGAAAAACTGAATATTAATGGGGTCAATTAGAGCAGAGATCCCACTAAAACACCTACTGAAGAGTTGATATTGTTATACAGTTCTGGCTTTTGCTGTTTTTTGACTCGTGAACAAGCTTTTTTTTTTAGCCGTCTTCTGGTTAAATGTTCATTATATTAATCAATAATCCTATCAAACCCCTTTCATTAAAATCATCGCATATATTTAGGATGAACATGATTATTACTGTCTTCCGTGCTCCCCCCCCACCAGTGGCTGGGCCCCAGAAAGCTTTCCCCTTTTCCCCCCGTTATGGGCGGGCCAGCTTGTATATACAGTATGTTGAGGTCATGTTGTACTATGAGGTTGTTAAAGTCTTTTTATTTAGTAAATAATAGTTGAGATAATAAGTGATTATAAATAAGTTTCATAATAGTGTATTCTGTATATCCATCAATGGCCCGTGCAGACTACACGATCCTGGACTGCATTTACAGCGAGGTGGACAGAACGTACTACATCCTGGACGTCATGTGCTGGAGAGGCCACCCGGTCTACGACTGCCCGGTAAGACTGGCTTCTAATCCTGCAGCGATCCAGGAATGCTTGTCTAATTGCTTAAGTAGCAGAGTCTGGGACACAGATGTGCTTTTTTGCCACGTTGCCCATCTCATTGGCTCGGGATTCGAAAAAAGGAGGTTTTTGTTTACAGTACTTGTTTTCTCATCAACAGACCGAGTTCCGTTTCTACTGGCTCCAGTCCAAAGTCCAGGAGACGGACGGTCTATCAGAAATCGCCAAACGCAACCCTGTGAGTAGCAGGAACAGAGCCTCCTCACTTCATGCCCCATTTTGTCCTTCCCAGTCTTCAGTGCTCCGTGTTGTTATTTGAGCCGCTGCAACATGTTTATTCAATCTGAGGTTTTCTGCATGTTGTGTTTGTTGTGCTTTATGCCTTGCTGCACCTTATTTCCACATATGGTACAAATAAAGTCCTGAACTTGAACCTCCTCAGGGGAAACAAAGACAAAGGAAATTTAAAGGCAAACTTCCAATACCCTATTTCGTACTAATTGTGCACTAAAGTGATTATTTCACACAAATCTTGACGATTACGGGGCTTTGAGGAAGCCTGAGTGAACCTTGAGTTCACGTTCCACCTCTTAATCTTCAGTGTTTGTGCGGTACAGCCCAGTAGGAGCTAAATCAGGCTCAGTCCTTGTAGAGTAAACTCACCATTGGAGAGCAATTTCTCACATTTGACAAGAAGATAAATTGTGTTTGGATCTAACAACGTGGTGCTCTGGTTTTGTTTGGTCCAACAGTTCCGGTTCGTGAGCCTCCAAAGCACGACGGACTGCACAGCGGAGCTGATTCAGAAAGCCCTGGCAGCTGAGTACAGCTTCAGCGTAAGAAAAGTTTTCTTGTCCTTCAACAATCCTCTGCTCATACTGCTGTACATCGCTAGTAGTGTTAGGGCCCCATTTATTTGATCTATAGCGCATGGCACAAGTGCATTTAAGGTGTGTTCAACTCCACTTTTGCCAGTTAAACGGTGCATAATCTGGGCACAAAGTAAGGCGCAAAGGGGTTGTATTTCATCTCTTAATCAAGCATAGGTGTGTTTTGGGCATAACATGAATCAAACCAATCAGGGTGTCATCTCCCATTCCCTTTAACAGCGAGGTGCACCTGCACATTGGCGCATTGCTATTTCATTGGCGGATTCAGCAAATTGGAGAAGCGAGCAATTTTCTGCTGAGAAAACGATTCTGCTCGTGCGCGAAGCAGACCATCTGAGGTACCAGCAAGCCCTCTGCCTCCGCCGTCTCCCAACGCTCTGTCCCATCAACAACTCCATTTGACCGCATATGAGCAAATTTATCTATTTAACTGAGGAGGAGGAGGAGTACTGCTGTGCGCGTTGTGAACCCGCCTATGTAGACGCATCTTACTATCTTAACTATAAAGCAAGAAATCTCTGTCTTTATGTGTGTCTCCAGAACCGTTCATCCGATCGACTTCACACTTTGCGGGTATATTGCTGGGGACCCAAGGACGTGCAGTGTCGAAGTTTGTGCAATTTGGACATGCGACACGTTCAGTATTAATAAACTTTAAATAAACAAGCAAACAGTGTACTGTGCGGGGGCGGGGCTTCAGGGCTCAGGGAGTCAAGCACGTCGTCCGCAGCGGGCCTTTACAGGCCGCGGCTCATTGAAGCAGTTCACTTGAGCTGCTGGATGTTTGAATATACAAACGTTGCAACCGAACTCTTCTTCACTTCCCTGGAGTCAACGAGCGATGAGCGGTTCTTGAAAACGCTTCAAGCAGCAATACCGGGGTCCGGGAGCCAAGCAATCGGGCACGTGTTCCAAATGCTCTCCGAACGTGCACTGGACTAGTCTGAATAATGCGCCCTTTAAACAGCAGGAAAATACTGCTTTCTGCTCCCTCAAGATAGCAATGCGCCAAAAGTGCACCTGACCATACCCCACTTTAAGACCAACATGCCCATGGGCGCACAGATGGCCTAAATACATTTGCTACTTTCACAACATTGGCGCTAGGCGTGAAGAGGACAACTGCGTTGGTCTGAAACTAGCAATGACAGTTGCGATGTGCTGTGCACTGGGTGTATATAGGTCCCTTAGAGGTCAGATAAATGTTAAAAATGCTAGGTGTAATTATGTATGTGGGAGATAATTCATTTTGTTTGCTTCTCATCGGGCTTTGATTAGTTTAATTCTGAGTTTCTGGCTGCAGGTGGACGGTCTGCTCTTCTACCACCGGCAGACCCACTACACCCCCGGCAGCACCCCCCTGGTGGGCTGGCTCCGTCCCTACATGGTCACCGACATCCTGGGCATAGAGGTCCCCGTCGGACCCCTCACCACCAAGCCTGAGTACGCCAGCCACCAGCTGCAGCAGATCCTGGAACACAAAAAACCATCGAGTGAAGTCCGCCCGGCCAACAGGAGCGGAGGCTACGAGTTAGAGTACCTGTCCACGCCAGGCCAGGAAGGCGGGGACACTGTGGACTTTTTCAATCAAAAGCCAATAAGGGAAGCACACATGGAGAACTGAGTGGGAGGCTTAACGACATGCAAATCGCTAACTCAGTGTTTCTGCGTGGTGGCGGCCCACATATGGCTCTTTAGAATGTCTGCTGAATGGTTTTGCGGGTCTGACCAATTGCAGAGCATGGCTAATTCTAATCCGGCACTGCTCGGGACGCCCTCAGAGTGCAGATTAGCAGAGATATATGCTGTATATGTGCTTTTAAACTCTGCCATTTACATCTTGTACCTGTTGCAGAACTTCGAGACAGATCAGGTTCTTTGAGAGTAATTGCACCGTATTCAGCCACTGTAATTACTTCGGCGCGGCCTGTTATGCAGCTCCCTTTCATAACACCACAGGTAGTCGCATACAAGCAAAAAATAGGTCGAGAGGTTTCTTATGCAAGATATACTGCAAAGTGCAGCACGGTGAATGTTGTGGTGAAGTGTTATTTTGCTACTCTGCACTTAAAATGGATCTTACATAAGAAACATCCTTACTGTTGTCAGTTGTTTGCAGACTTTCGACAACTATCATCGATGCGTACCCACCAAAAAATACGGAAAATTAGTTTGAGCAACAGAAACGGAGAGTTGCACTCAGTGTTTTGGAAGGTGAGGTGTTGCTGTCTGGTCAGATCTTGTGAGTTGCGATCATGCTAAAGAGCAGCAGTGACATGAACTTTTACAATTTAATGTTCAATTTGAAATACCGTAGGAGATGTTTTAAAGCGTATGTTTCTAAATAAATGTTTTTTATTGGCCTACACCGTGCACTGTGTTCCTACGTTTTTTGAGCGGTCTATTTCAGAATCAGTTCAATACTCGAGGAGAGACATTGAATATAGGATTTTTTTTAATTAGACTTCAAGAAAATTGTTGAAATTTGTAACATGCTCATTAAATTGGATTCTTATTGTTCTTCACCTCTTTTATTTATGCAATTAAGAGTATTAAACCAATTACAATATATGAATTTTAGGTTATGAACATGTAAATTTAGTCCATCAAGTCCATTACGAAATGGTGGTTCGTTGATAAAGCAAAGCTTGATATACTGTATAAAATTAGGTTAGGAAAAACAAAGTTTTATATATTTTACATAATGTATAGAGTGCTATAGGAATGAGTCCTAAAACCCGGAAATGAGTTAGCATTTTAGCACTTCCGGTACCTTCGTCTGGAAGTCAATGGGTTTTTTGAATGGGTTTTAGTTAGATACCTGAAATAAGTTTAAGAGATTTTAACATTTTGTTCAGCGACATAAAATACATCAATAAATACCCCATTCGGGAATTTTGCCTTTATTTGTCTTAACAAAGGCAGTTGCTAGTTAGCAACTGCCTTTGTTTATTATTTTCTGCAATAATCCAAAACCCAATGCAAAAAATCCCATTGGCTTTTTGTCGAGGGGAACCAGGGCGATGCTAACTTTCTGGTTGGCCTACAAAAATATGTCATCCCTGGAGCACTTTATTTTTACAGTAAAGTCAAGTGGAAGTTAAGATAAGAAAATTATTTAAATATGAGTTTCAAATCCTCTCAAAAAACACCTCAGACTTGACCGTACATGCACCGCCAATACAGCAAGTAGCTGATGTTCCAGTATATGGTAAGATCTGACTCACACTGCTGATACCAGCTCTCATCAGCAGAATTCATGAGCATCTCCTCCCTTTAACTGTGAAGACCTGGGCGGAAATAAACAACAGTAAAGGACGTGAAAGTGTCTGGCAGGGTTGTGAACTAAGTATTCGTCGACCTGTGCCAACACATCCTCTGAGAGAGAACACCTCAGATCATCGCCTCAGGTTATCAGATCTGGGCTGTGAAATAGTTTGTCTTAGGAAGGGAGGCAACCTGATTTTCTTTTTCCTTTTCTTGAAGTATAGTTTTGAAGTAAAGTTGTTTGTGGTTTTAACTGAAAGTGCCACGTTGTGTCCACCTATAACATACTGAGCTCTATTTTTATGCTAATGATTAGTAATATGACTTTAAAGGTAGATGTGGTAACTTTAAAGGAGCTATCTCTGTTGGCACTTTAAAGAGGAATTCACAAACCGCGAGCTTGTCCTTTTAGAGTTGTATTGCAATAAATAAGGATCACATTTGCAAATGCGACGAGAGAGATTATGAATGAAGTTCAGATTAGGATACTACATATTTTCACCTTTTGGCAGTAGTCTGCACGTGTTTTTTCTATAGATTCATGACCTCATGTCCTGAGTGTCTCTTTCTGCCTCTGTCTCTTGGGAATTAATAGTTGAAGGCTTAACTTCATGACTATGCTTCTGATAACACTGGCTGTGAATCCGAAGGTGAATTCCACAGCTTTCCCGACTTCACCTCTGACAGCATTGGCCAGAAAGCTGAAGGCTGGATTCCGGGCATCATAAGTGAGTAAGGTTTTAACCTGCCAATACTCTATTCCACACAAAAACATTGTGATTCTACCTCTAGCTAGCAGCGTGGCGCTACACATGGCAATGTTGATCGGTCGGTCCACTACTTGTGTCCAGACTGAAATATGTCAACAACTATTGGGTGGATAGCCATGAAATTATGGACAGACATTCATGGTCTACAGAGAATAGAGCATATAGACGTTGGTGATCCTCTGACTTTTCCTCAAGCACTACAATGAGGTTGATATTTGTGGTTCTCAGTGAAATGTCTCAACTATTTGATGGGTTGACATGAAATTCAACATTCATTTCCCCCCTCAGGATGAATTGTTATCACTTTAGTGATCCTTTAACTTTTATCTAGTACCACCATCATTATTAACAGACATTCCCTTACACCTCAGCTTTATTTTTATTTAAACGGACAGTGTGTAGGATTTGGCGGCATCTAGTGGCCAGCTTTCTGGCCAATACTGAGTAACCCTCCGCTCACTCCTCCCTCTAAGACTGCGTTGACATGAGCCGCCGAGTACAAAGCCGTGGTAACGACGTTCGCCTCGCTCAGAGGCCATCTTTACCATATTAACACTACTTCAGGAGCAACATGGCGGACTCCGTGAAGAGGACCCACTCCCTATGTAGATATGAAGGACTCATTCTAAGCTAACGAAAACACGATTCTTAGTTTCAGGTGATTATACATTAATGAAAACATAGTTATTAATGTTATATTCAATTTCTGTTAGTTCCCCTGAAATGTTACACATTGTTCCTTTAATGCTAAGTAGCAAATGATAGCATGCTAATATGTTATACTAAGATGGTTAGAATGTTAAACAATATACCTGCTGCTTATCATCAACATTAGCATTGTCAGTGTGAGCATGCTGCTGTTAGCAATGCTGTTCCAAAGAACAACCTCAAAGAGCCACTAGCTGGGCGGTAAACTCTAAATCTAAATTCACAGCATTTTAAAATACTTTTAGGGGCTTAGTTTGTCATTTGGAGATATGTTTTGTGACCCAATTACAGATAACAAGACATACATGTAAGACTACACTGCCATCAAGGGAATGTAAAAGTTTAAGCTGGCTAAACAGAACAGCATTTTGTGTTTGACCCTTAGAATCAGAGTCATGCATCTTTCTAGAAACATTAACTTAAATGTCAAAAAAGTGATTGTAGAATCCAATTGTAGAGTTATCTTGCAGCTTCACTAGAAAGGCATGCACCGCAGCTAAAAGACATGTTGTGTCTTGTGTTCGTGCCACTACTCACTTCTTCTACACTGGAAAAAAAAAATCATGTTTTCTCCCTTTCTTACTCTTGCGATGGTATCACTATTGCTCTCACCACCTACACGGAACATCAACAGGTGAAAATAACACGTTCACCACTCTTCTGTGGGGGATTGTTATAACTTATTCTGGGAAACGTAGGACTGACTGAAGTAGAGGAAGGTGCACAATGCTGCTGAAGGAAACTCAGAAAAACCACAATTACAATATGTGATCACGCGATAACTCCTGGAAAGCATCAAACATCTCAGGCTCATCTGAACAGTAATAGTTGATAGCAGTATTTATTTAATTGCTTTTCAGATTTCAGTTCTGCCTAAATGTAGACAATACAAAAAAGGATATAAGTTATAACAGTGTTGATGTGGTTTGTGATGAATCAGATTTAAAGTGGCAGTATGCAACAATTTTTTGGCATAATTTGGCAAGAATTCCATAATAACCTTTCAGCATATTGTAATTCAAGTGTTCTGAGAGATAACTAGACTTCTGCTTCTCATCATGTCTGTTTTCAGGCTTTAGAAAAATCTAGCCCGTGACGGCAGATTTCGACTAATCACAGGTAATTTCAGAGAGAGAGAGCGTTCCTATTGGCTGTGCTCCGGTCATGTGACCAGAACTTGGCTTCCTTCAACAGATTTTACAATGGCGGCTGGGTCACAAACTTTCTCATTTTACAGCTAAACATTACACTACAAGATGATTCTGAAAACATTTGAGGTGAGAAATAGTCATTACAGTAACAGAATATTGATTCATATTTGATCAGCGCTGCCTAGTTTGACCGTTTGGTCGGAGTTCGCGAGTGATTGACAGCCGGCTCTCATAGACGGCAGCTGGACAGCGGACCTTGTTTTCTTCCGGTAAGTGAAATCCTTCAGATGCCGTTAGGAGCACCGGAGGACACAGTAGGAAACAGAGGAACATGATATTTTACAGGTTACCTGTTTCATGTACTACTGTCACGATATAGCGGCGGTTTTCTAAAAATAACTTTTTTAAATCATATTTGCGCCAATATCGCATACTGCAGCTTTAAAGTAGTAGAATTTCCTTTGGATGACACTCCAGAAAGCACAATATGACATGGTTTTATAATCTCCCATAGTTTCATTGCATCTGTGGTCAAAACGTGTGCAAATACAAGTTTCTGCAAAAAGTATTTGACTCCTCCAGACTTCTAGTATTTGAGGACAAGATGTTTAACAAATGCATTTCATCGAGTACAGTCGGATGTTTTTTCTTTCACATTCAGTCACCACTAAACCGAGAGGCCTGTCAAAGAGAGCAGAGTCAGGCATGTGGTTACTGCAAGAATTCAGCTATTAGTCAGCAGCACCGATCACTTTCCAGGAACTGAGCACCTGCCGGTCCACAGTTACACTTTCAGAGCGCGCTCAGTCTCCCACATGTACATGTGTACACACACACACACACACATATAATGTTGGTTACTTTAGGCGTCTCTGATCTCTATGAAAACCCTGTTGCAAGCCTTCTAAGGAGGCAGATTTGTGTTTCTTCTGAAACTCTCCAGCACCTGTTATATGATGTTTAGCCTATGTGGTTGGTGAACACTCCTGACTTTAATGTATGAAAAAATGAAGTAAGATGCATGTGAAAAATGAAAATCACTTTCATGTCTGTATGGTTAATATAAGCTACAGCCAGTTAACAGCAACACAGACTAGAAACAGGGAAACATGGCAACCACGTCCACCTATACCACTACCTCTAAAGCTCATAAATTAACATTATATTAACATATCTTGTTTTTTTATTCTGTAACCAAAGTGTAATCACTGTTTTTTATTAATTAGTGAGCTTTAGTGAGGTGCTTGTCAGATTTTGATACCCTCAGACAGAGCCAGCTAGCTGTTTCCCCCTGATTCCAGTCTTTGTGCTATGCTAAGCTAAGCTAACCGGCTAGCTTTAGGCTATATTTAAAAGTGCAGACACAACAGCTGTATTGATCTTCTCATCTAACTCTTGGCAAGAAAGCAAATAAGCATACTTCCCAAAATACCGGTGATCTGTATCTTTAACTGTTCACTTATATTTTCTGTAAATATTATCTTCCTAAATGCAGGTTCAAAGCCTTCTTCACGCTGCCACAATATAATCTTAACTTGATATGTTTTGTGCAAAACAAATTTAAACTTCTTTATTCTAAAAATCATCAGTATCAACCTTCACCATGTGTAATGTCGGTCAGTAATGTGTGTGTGTAACTGTGGGATGAAATTCCTCTTCATTAAATGAACAGTGTGTAGCATTTCAAGGGATCTATTAGCAGAAATGGAATATCATATTCATAACTATGTTTTCACGTGTGAATAATCAACAGAAACTAAGAATCGTTGTGTTTTCGTTAGCTTAGAATCAGCCCTTCATATCTACATAGGGAGTGGGTCCTCTTCACAGAGTCCGCCATGTTTCTACAGTAGCCCAGAACGGACAAACCAAACACTGGCTCTAGAGAGAGCCTTTCGCATTTTTACATGACCTGAAGGCCACCGTAGTTCTCAGACGCGCTTGTGAAACTGTGGTAACGTGAGCCGCAGAGTGCAAATTGATAACCGTGGTCCCGCCAGCCGCCGTCTGACTTCCATTCCAAGTAGTGTTATTGTGGTAGGGATGTGAGTGAGGCAAATGGTGTTACTATGGATTTGCACTCTGCGGCTACTGCAGTCTTGGAAAGGGAGGAGTGAGCGGAGGGGTAGCCTACTCGGCTGCAATCTGCAACCACACCACTAGATGCCGCCTAATCCTACACACTCTACCTTTAAGAGGCATTAAAACTTGCAAATTCAATACCCTCCACAATGTTTTGCTCAGTACATTTGTAATTCTTCATAAAAACCCAGTTAAATGGGATTTTCATGCAGCCTTAGCATAAATAGATTAGTCACTCTAAGTAATATATAATGTGGGGCCTGGAGTGGCATCCACACACTATACATTAGTCATCATCTTGGAGTAGACTGATGTTTTTAGACTATGAATAACTTTATCTCCCTCTCCAGCTTTTGCTAACCAGTACAGTGAGTTAAATCAGGCCTTCTCATCGCTTACATGTTTGATGCATTCAAAGACTTTTTTTTGTCAGGGTTGACATGACGTGGGCAGTACTAAGGCTTTACCAATCACATTTTCCCAAATGACATGATGTCAGCTAGTTTGACAGGAAGTCTATTGTTGTCCACTCCCTTTTCCCTTTAGTTTGCAAGCCAGACTTTCTCACGCCTTATTATTTACAGTTCGCCTATTGTGGGATCTTTTTTTTTTGTGGAAAGAAAATATAAACAGCATGTGAATGTACCTATAACTTCCGACCTTTTCTCACAAAAACACTTGAAGTCAGAGAAATGAATCACCCAATTCAAAAGGCTTTTTCCTTCTTTAACTATAACACAATATCTATGATGTGAAGGTTAACACAGCATTGAGAAATCTTACCAACTTCTCACACACTGTCTCCCTGTTTTGCATCAGATACTTTTACAACCTCATTAAAAACACATCAAGGTATGAATTAAAGGCCATCAATAGTCTTGCAGGAAATGCAATCTCCTGACTGCACTTGAACTAACTTCCCTGTTGAAATATATCAGCAGCATATAATATTATATAATATTCTATGGAGACCTGCAGAGTGTTTGTGGGTCACATTACAATGACTTTATTGTACGGTTGGGTATTTTCTGTTTCCTATGATGTCATGCTATTCCTGTAAAGTGTAGTGGATTATAATGTAGCCTGGGGGATGCATGAGTCGAGAGTTTCACTAATTAAATTGCTATTCTTGCAACCAACTATCGCGGAAGGGCCTGCTCCTATTATTAGTTATTTCCTCTCACTTTCTTTCATGCATTAGTGATGTGCAGTGATAGTTTGGAGAGTGCTGTTGTGATGTAGATGTATAGCTAATGCATAGAAGTGCACAGTATATCTTAAATATAGACTACAGTGGCTGATAAGCAATATATCAAAGATCCCCTCCTGACTTTTAAGACGTAAAATGCATTTGTCTAATATATTTTTTCCACACAAACAAATTCTTAATAGCATGACTAACTCATTCTCCCTCATTGAAAAGAAAATTGTAGAATCTGTGAATATGCAAATATTTTTAGTTTCCAAATTATTTAACTGCTATTATCTTAAAAGGTCCAGTCTCCTATGTGCTTTCAGCATCACATCATTTGCGTAAATTGCATATTTGACCACAATTGGCTTCCAAATTTGCAATGAGGTCACAAAATCATGCTTGCAAAATTAGCTTAAACTGAGACTTAATTTACATACTGTAGCCTATATAATCATCCATGTCCACGTATATCCATTCAGTATTTATTTCTTTGCACTATTTATATAGTTTACAACTTACAGATCATTTGACCTTTATTTTACATTTAATTGTTGGTCATTGATGCTTTTTATATATACTTTATTTAGATCATATTTATATATAGACCTATTTTTGTTGTCCCTAGCTGTTATTTCTATTTCTGTCTAAGTGCATCAACAAAGATGCAAAAAAAAAACCTGAGTCATGTATGTGCACACATAGGCTACGTGGCCAATAAAGGTGATGTCCCTTCAAATATGAAGCTGGTTAGCTTAGCTTAGCATAAAGACTGGAAACAGGGACTCATATCCTGATTTAACAAAATCCACCTACCAGAACCTCTAAAATTCACTTATCAACATTATATTGCACTTGTATAATGTGTGGAAAACATTAAGTAAAACTACAATTCTCTTTTACAGGTGGTTATGTGCCTTACAACTGTATTTCTTGGCTGAGAGCAGTAACTTCCTGTCTCGCTGGTTGCCATGGCAAGTTGCTCAGAGTTTTTTGGTAGTTTTCTAGAAGGGAACCCGCAAGTGGGGAAACTCTCGCGAGATGGACAATGTTAGGCGTTGACCTCATGGATGTGGTAGAATAGGTCATCGTGCAGCGATAAATGTGTCCCAGTTTATTTCCTGTTGCAGTATATATGAATGACATCAACTGACAGGAAGTAAACAGGGACCCAAGCTGTTGCCTAGCAACGCAGTTCCGTTGAAATGCACTAAAACAGAGTGTTTCACATAGAGGGTAAGACAGACAGACAGTACGAGGAAAATAAAGTTTTTTTTGAACATTACGGCATGTGTACATGTTCTAGTAGAAACATAAAATACAAATATGAACCTGAAAATGAGCACGACATGAGACCTTTAGGGTTAGAATCGTTAGAATAGGTCGTCGGGCAGCGAGTCTCGCGAGATCTCAGATCAGATTTCGCAGCTTGCGGGGTACCTTTTAGACATAACCGAAAAAGTTTGCTACATAACTGCCTAAAATAACGTTAGCGAATTGTTGTTTTTACACGTGGATTTTATTACAAATATACAACATATTTTTGCCTTTGGTAAGAGCCAGGTTAACATTAGCTGTTTCCTGTCATGCTAAGCTAATTGGCTGCTGCTAGCTGTAGCTAATAGTTAGCTTCATATTTAGCTAACTAACTAGATGTAATGTAGCTGGTGACATGTCATTGTTACGACAACCCGTTATTCCGACAACCCAATAGTCCGACAAATGCCACACTGGACCCAAAGCCCAGTAGACCGACAGGCCGTTATCCCGAAATCAAACACCCATTGTTCCGAAATCCCGTTGTACTGACAATACAAGCTCTCCCTGCACCACTGTCTTAATGCACGGGCTAACCGGGACTCAAGCCCCAGGTCCCGACCACATAAAAGGGCCAATCGGTGTTTGTTTTCGGGATAACGGCCTGTCGGTCTAATGGGCTTTGGGTCCAGTGGGGCATTTGTCGGACTATTGTGTTGTCGGAATAACGGGTTGTCGGAACAATGGGCAGTCCCCATGTAGCTAGCTAACAGTTGTGTCTCTTCTCATCTAGCTAACTCTTGGCAAGAAAGCGTCAAACTTTTGCTAAAAGGTAAGACTAAACTCTTCACATAAAGTTAAACTAGGCATCTTTAGTGTCAGTCAAACTTATTTTAAGAAGGACTTTATGTTACAGTACAATAAGTGTTTGTTATTTTCGTTTTTTTAAGCACACAGTCTAGTGTTTCTGTGTGTCAGAGTTCCTCCTCCTTCCTCCTCCGGATGCAAACTGACACTCAAAATGGTGATTTTCCTGTTTGGTTTCCTATTTTTATGAATGAAGGCGGAGGGGGAGGTCGTGAGCTTTTTGTCATTTTCTGGTCTTAACCACCAGGGGGGGTAGAGCAACATGCAGGAAGAATAGCCTACAGTCTCTCCCCCTGTGTGTGTGCGTGTGTGTGTGTGTGTGTGTGTGTGCGTGTGTGTGTGTCTCCCTCACAACATAAAGGCGACGTTCAAGGCTACAAAACTTGCAATTCATGGCATGGAGGAGTCAGCGGGCAGCTGCAGCCCTCTGATCACTGCACGGTAACATGCTCTGAACCCAGTTATCATCGAGCCGAAGCAAAGCCTCGTCTAGCTGCTCGAGTCTTGTCTTTTTTTTTTCTCTTCCCTGTCCTCTTTTTCTTCTCTTCGGTGAAATCCGAGACAACATCAGCAGCGTGTTTTCTATCTAGTTTGGACAGCACGACTCTCAGGCTAATTATCCTGTTTTCCAGAAGAAACATTCAGCTCAGACTGCAGCGATTTCAGATGCCTTCAACTTTGAGCGAGAGGGACAACCCCTAAAACCCCCGTTTTCTACACGAGGGACAGACACACAGACATCTCCCGTCATCTTCCACTCCATGAGAAGGACGCGTCTCGGTGAAAAAGGTGATCGGAGACGGGGACCATGGCAGCTACTTTATCGGCGGAGGAGGAACAGGTAGGCCTTGAACAGTCTTTACGCTTCCACTTCTTCCTTTCTGTGTATAAAACGTCCCAGTCTCGGCCCTACCTGGAGGTATGTTTGGCCCTGAGCATTGCCTGTGCTCACCGCAGCAGATTGGCGACGGCTCAGTGCGCAATGGATTTTGTTGCGAAATGCTCCTGAAATGCGGAGCGGAAATATTGTATCGATTTGTGGCGCTTTATTGCTGTCGTTGCATCACTGTCAGTTCCTCTCTCTAAGCGGCTGAGCTCAAGTGTTATTGCGAAACAGGCCGAGCTCGCCTTTTATCAGCCTCCACAGATGTAAAACATTCATTCCTGCTCTTTAAAGTTGTTCATTCGTGGGTACAGACCGTGATATTACACCGGGGAAAGGTTTGGGGGGGTTGGAAAAACGCCGTCTGGTTCCACATTTGGCTCATTCAGGAATGTTTACAGTAGAAACTTGGTTTATACTGACATGCTAGTAATGTGGCTTTGAAAAACTGGGTAAACTGACATACATTCACTCATGCAGTCCAATTTCAAGGATAGGAAATGCATTTTCCTTTTTTTTTTTTTTGGTCTTATCAAAGCCTAAAGGAGTTTCATCCAACTCACTATAATGTGAAATATTTATGTTAACCTAAAAAGCTGTAAACTTAGTTTTGACAAGTTTTCCCTTTTGTTACATCCTTGCATATGAAGATTTTGGTCACTGAAAGTGGCAAAAATATGTAGATTTTATACTATTTTGTCAAGTCATCACATCACTTAGCTCTCAAAGTTGATATAAGAAAATGGCAAATATTGACATTTAAGGAGCTATAACTAGGGAATGTTTTGTTTAGTTAAAAAAAAAAATAGTTGCAGATGAACCGTTGTCTGTCCATTGATTAAATGAACAATCATTTCAGCCTTAGCATTATGTACCTGTATTATGCTTCATGGATTCAGGCAAAAGACTTAACATACTTTTTGGGATTAAAAGACCAAATCTGAATCTTTGCAGTTAAACCTGAATTGCTAACCTCATATTTATTAGTGTACTCAAGTCTAAATACACAAAGTTTATTCGGTACACATAGCTAGAAGCAATGCAGTCAAATAAAACAGTCCTGCACTAAATCCTACCTTCATGAAGGTTATAATTGTTGTAGCTTGTCAACTTTATGGTCATTTTGGAGGCTGTTTAATTGCATTGTGCTATACTGAGACTAAGAGGTGTCTCTAATATTTTGTCCACCTCATCTATATCAATGAAGGTAGACCTTAAAGTTGAATCAACACCTCTTTAAAACTGAACATTATAACCTTCATGAAGGTAGGATTTATTGCTGTATCAGACTGTATTGGTTTTAGTTAGGTGTACCTAATAAACTGGCAACTGAGTGTAAATTAAAGTATTTATCTTGGTTTGTAGTTTAAATGTGACCAGTCACAGCTATAGTGGCATAAATGGTACCAAACCATAAGAAATCCAACATGACTAATAGACTCTAGTTGCTGTTTTGTACATTGTTCATTTTGCTCTTAAAGAAAGAACAGTTGGGCTACTGTGAGGGAATAATAATCAGTTTGCAGTATCTACATTTTGAATCTATGTAGGATTTTTTTCAAGTCTTCTTCTTTGGTGCTTTGGTCACGCGCGTGCCTTCTCTTCCCGCTGACTCCTCTCATCATCTGGCCAGCAGAAAGCCTTATCTGGCTACTCCATTTCCTGTGTGAGCCTGGGCCCCCGCTAGGGTACCGGACGCCCTCATTACATCCACAGCCTTGTGGGGGGTGTTATGGTGGAGTGCGTGTGCTTTTTGTGTGTGTGTGTGTGTGTTGCAGGGTGGCTCTCTCGGGAGCGTACACGCCGGGTGTACTGGAACTTCATTCTAAAGGCAGCTGTTAAAAGCATTTCCACTAGACTCGGGGGAAGGGGGGAGTTTATGAGTTACAGAGTGTGTTTGTGTGTGTCTATCATGTGCTTTAGAGCAAATGTGTGTGTTGTGTGCCTGTGTTTGTTGTGTGTGTGTGTGTGTGTGGACTCTACTCCCAGGAAGCAGTGGAGTGAGAGGAATTGGGGAATAGGGAGAGAGTGACGTCATTGACTTCCTGTTTTGGTATTGACTCGTGCCAAATGGGACTCGCTGAAGTGAAGCGAAGCCGCTTGGCAACAGCAGTCCTACATTTGTAAATAGGTTAGCATGGCATCTGTAATCAGATAGAAAGACTATGTCAAGGGCAGCCATGAATCCTTTTAAAATATCATTAAAAAAGAAATGCATTAGCCCTGTCTGTAGGATCAAGGTGTAATCATGACGCTGCAGTAACCCCCCATTACTTTCCATAATAACCCTTCAATAGAGTTTCTTCCTGCTGAGACATTAATACAGTCACCATGTACAGCATGACTGCTCCTGGCTGGAATGTGAATACAATAGACGGTATGTCGATACTGAGACATTAATGACCCATTCCTGTAACAAAGGATCATGATAAAACAATTTTAAAAAATCATGCCAGTAAGCCAGCATGTACAATAGCATTGCCCTGGCGCTGACTCATCCTAATGAAATGCAGCTATTAATACAAATTATTTACACCTGTATGTATTTAACAACAAAAATGTACACCATGAGGATGGTCTATAGAGTTCTATTAGTAGTTGGCAATATGGATAAAATAATCTATCTCAGTTAAGGTAGTTTTAAATCATTATAAACAAAATTTTCTGGAAATTCAGTTTAGAAACTGTTCTTTTTATCGTGCTCATTTTTTCAGTCGGGCTGCACAATTAGTTGAATATTAATCGTGATCAGGATTTTGGCTTCCCACAATTAAATGAACTTGATCGACTGCGATATTGACATTTAAAGTGTGTGGTACGCTCATTGAAAACTCAGCTGCATATCAAATCAAGTGCTTCCTAAACTGACAGCCCTACAGCCTGTACATTAGCAGGAATGTAGCACAACATGGAAGCAAAAGCAGTGCTCTGTTTATTGAAATGTGACAGTGCAATACAAATATTTTGTCCCTAAAGTCAGTGAATAATCATGATAAATAATCGTGATCTCAATATTGATAAAAAATAATCGTGATTATCATTTTGGCCATAATCGTGCAGCCCTAATTTTCAGATTCATACTTGCATTTTGGGTTTCTAGTAGAACATGTTTACATGCTTTAATGTTCAAGAAACACATTATTTTCCTCATACTGTCTGTCTGACTATACCTGTATTCACTCTCTGTCTGAAACATTCCATTTTAGGGCCTGTCTCTTTAAGAAACCCCTCCTGAAAAAGCCCAGTCTGCTCTGATTGGCTGGGGAGAGAAATATAGTGCACCTTTGCAAATGTAGTTCTCAAGCCGTGGGCGGTAAATGAGCCTGCATGTGACATAGGAAGGGGAGCCAAATCTGAATGGCTTGTTGAATCACATGTTTTCTGATCACGGCAGCTCACCAAAAACTGACTGGGTTGTCTTATTTCACAGTTTGTGGGTTGGTAGGTGATCCATTTACCCAAATGTGTGTACAGAAACTGAAAGGGGAGTTTTTTTTGTGATATGTCACCTTTAAATATTTGATAAACCATGTAGAGTTGAAGGTTAGTCAAACGTGCTGAAAAATCACTGGTTCCAGCATCTCAAATATGAATAATTGCAGGTTTTCATAGTCTTTTGTGATAGTTAACTGAATATCTGTGGGTTTTGTACTATTGGTCAGAGACAAACAAGTAATCTGCAGATTTCTTAGTGTCTATTATCATTTAGGGAGTAGTGAATGAGGGAGTGATTTTGGACACAGCCGCCATCTCCCTGTGGCAGTTATTTTTCTCTGATGTCATAGTTATCTGGGTCAGGGTCTCCAACCTTTTTGGACCCGTGGACTTGTTTTTAGGGCTGTTTGGCGAAGAACCAAATACAACTTTATCCACTAACTCACAGCACAACATGTTCCCACCACAGTGAACCCAATCAATTAGTTATCGACAGTCATTGTCAACACCACCAATAAACAGCTCCTGACAACAAAACTGAATTCTGTAATGTCAGCTGTTTATTGTTTGAAATGTCTCACTCAGCATTTGAACCGAGGACATGAAGACAGTTGAACCAGTGAAGATTGAAAATATAAAGACTTTTGATCAGATACAGACTAATTCTGTATTGATTTCTCAGTCTGTTTAGCTTCATGTCAGGCCGTTTAAGCCAGAATGAAGTGTTTCAAGAACTTGCCGTATCAACTGCCATATCAGAACTGGAGCAAGTCAAGCAAATATTTATGCATCCTCCAGGAATTGACTAAGTCACTCCTCCGCAGCGAGTCTTCCAGTGGTGTGCTATCATGAAAACAAACTGGTTCATCCTCAAATTCCACTCTGGCGGATATGGCCCCTAGTGCAGAAAAACCAAACAAGACTAGCTTCTCCAGGAACAGAGGGTCACTGCCTGGAGTTGGCAGGCTCTCCTTAAAAGGCTCGGGGAGAAAGAGCAGCTGTCAGACCACTGAAATCTTGGAAACCCGAGTGTACCTGACAGCAATCTGTTAGGAAGTTGTCTTTGGCCAACACCGAAGGATTACCGCTTTACAGTGCAACAACAAAGAGCAGACGGCCCACATTAGATGGAACTAGTGGACTTTCTTTTAAAGGGCACTACCACAAAAGTTGATTATTCGTCTGGTAAAGTGAAGTTAATTTTTATTTTATTTTTTACATTTTTATGACCGTAAACAACTCTGAAATAGTGACAAAGATTGAATCCAGAGCATTAATATAGCAGCAAACAACTATGTGCTATGTAAAGACATAGAGGAGTAATGTCCACCTGAGCAGAGAATGAAGTCACTCTCCCTCTGTGTGTTGTAATCCAAGGTTCTCCATGCTTTGTGGACATAGTACATGTTCGTGCATGTGAGCGTGCCCCACTGGCTAGCTCACGGCCGCCGCTCTGCACTGCTCTCATACGGCGGTTACAGCTGATAACGCCGTCCCGACCGGCAGCGCCGTTGCAGAAGCGTACCACCCACCCTCCGGTTCCCCCCGGGTTAACACTGTTAGCTCTGTCAGCAGTGTTGCCGTTGTTTTCACTGTTAGCGCTGTTAGCACAGTAAGCTGCGAGCCGCCGGCTCAGCTGTTGCCATGTTGAGAGCCGTGCGGAGGCAATAGAAATGCTCCCAATCTCACATTTAGCGCATTCACCTTTTCACCAAATGCATTTTTTGAAGCAGCTCCAGATTTGATGTCTTGTTGACATCATACTGTATATTAGTTTTATTGCAGTTTTCTCTATAAATAACTTGCAATTATAAGCCAAACCATTGCTCCATGCTGTATCTTCCCTCGTCAGTCTTTTTCTATTTGTCTTGTTTACCAAGTCGACCGAGCTTTGCACCAGTCCAGCTTGAGCAAAACCCACTTTTAAAGGGCAGAAGATTTTAGTCAGGGTGTCAGCCACTGTCGTCAATTGTCTGAAGCCCTGAGTCATCATCATCTTTGGGATTTCCACCAGATCAATGGCACCAACTAATTGCACACCCACTAAACCCCCTAGATATTGACAAAAAATTATATTTAATAAAAAGGAGAGATGTTTAAATACATTATGTGAAACACGTCTTCACTTCTCTATGGTCTTTAGCACTTGCATGATAACCATGTGGTCGTATGTTCAAAGATGGTCTCCGGCGAGGGATGTGGACGACCTCGTTGATCTTTATCTGGCCGTCCATTGACTCCTGGTCAATGACGTTGACCCTTTCCCAGTCGATGCTCTGACTCTGACTGGTTTTGGTCTGGTGTTCACAGACAGATGGTGTCGCAACGCTTCATTTGCTGTAAAAAGACCATGAGATTTGGTTGGAAACGTTTCCACACATGCTGTTCCCAAAAGTCAAAAATGAACTCAAAGATAGTATAGTTGTACTGAACTGAAAAGAGACACCTGCTAACACTATAAAGTATTTGTAGATATTCCTAATTGGAACTTTTCTGTCATAGTAATGCACCCAGGTTTCCCAGTAAAATATGTCATTGTAGTTCAGTTATGAGGTCTGAAAGATTTACTAGTGAATTTATGTTTAAATTCTCAATATTTTATGCCAATATTGTAGAATCTGCTTGAAATGATCGGAGCTCCATTCTCTACTGCGCTGAAAAGCTCAGGATTCAGAATAACACCCCTCCCCATGAGAATCGGATATGAAACGACCTCAGGCCTGTCAGGTGCAATCATCCCTCATCCCTTGCATGTTAAGGCATCTGAACAGAGCAGAAGCTGCAGGCCCTCCTGTCTGTGAAAGCACTGGCTTTCCTGAGGAGAGACAGTGGCATCCTGTCTCGAGGCTCAGCGCTCGTCAGTGATCGTTTTGTATTCCTGAAGAGACGCGGACTCCCAGAACTTGACTTCCTGTCTCCCATGCATGCCCCACCGCTGCTGTGCCTCACCAGAGAAGCGGTACCCTGTGTTTAAAGTGTGAGCTTTCATTGCCTCCTGTGTCGCCCTTTTGACGATTCACTGGGTGCTGACTCGCTAACTCTGCGGGTGCTTCGGGTGGTGGTGGGGGTGGGGGTGGGTTCCTGAGGGAGTGTATAATAAGAGCAGAGGAGGACAGGAAGCTCCTGAAAGACTGCTGCATGGCTAAATGCATAAGTTATTTGCAAGATGGGTGGAAGGCCTTTGGGGTAAACACATTTTCCAAATTACAAGTGCAGTATCTGATATGAATTTGCGTGGTTGTTTTTAGATTTGAACCAGTGTCTGAATATTGTGTTGATTAAAAGAAGTGTTTCAAAACGAACACATTTTGTAAGCTGGCCAACTTTTCTCCAATTATGTGTCATTACTTTATAGGTGCTAAATGCAAGATTGGGAGCATTTCTATCGCCTCCGCACGGCTCTCAACATGGTGAAAGCTGAGCCGACGGCTAGCAGCTAACAGCGCTAACAGTGAAAACAAAGATAACAGAGCTGACAGTGTTAACCCGAGGGGGAACCGGAGGGTGGGTATTACGCTTTCGTGATGGCGGCGTTGGTCGGGACGGTGTTATCAGCTGTAACCGCCGTATGAGAGCAATGCAGAGCGGCAGCCGTGAGCTAGCCAGTGGGGCACGCTCACGGGTACGAACATGAACTAAAAGCAAGCGCGGAGGCCCGGATATATCAACAAAGCACGGAGAAGCTCGGAGTGTAACACACACAGAGGGACAATGACTTCATTCTGTGCTTAGGTAGACATTACTCCTCTAAATCTTTACATAGTAAATAGTTGTTTGATGCTATATTCATGCTCTGGATATCGTATAGAGCACCTTTAAAGCAGCTGTTTTCAGTGGAAAAGCTCTAAAAAACCCAGTGTACGCTACCTCGACAGCACCAAATGGCAGACCGACACATTGACACATATTGGAGACCAAAACAGAGCCAAAAGAAGACTGGACTTATATCCGCCAGGTGGTCAGAAACAGACTCCAAATGAATGCTAATGTTGTTCCGTATCTGTTGGATGTGTATTAGGCAACTGTTTGCTAACACAGATTTTTTATAAGTTTACAAGATGATGTGTCAGTTAAGTTTCCACTGGCCCCAAGTGGCCAAAAAAGCATGTTTAATATACACAAATTTTGATTTTGTGAATACCTGATGCAATGCCTAATGTGAAACTAAATAGTAAAGAACAAACACTCAGTTGTCTGTTTTTTTTAATTTACAATGGGGGTGTAATTACTGCCACGTAATCACCAGTAATCCATCATAACGTCAGTCGGCATTTTTAGCTCTTTTCCACTCCGCTCTTATGGGGCTCTTTTCTGTGGCTGCAGCCAGATTTCACAAGAAACTAATTAGCATCTTCTTCTTGAAACATGTTAGATGCACATGTGTAAGCTTTACCATCACAGAGTTTGATGGCCAATTAGGCTAATCATCTTCTTCCTGGTGAGGAGGAAGCGAAAAACCTTTTAATTTCATTGCCTTCAGTGTCGTCCGTTCACCAAACATCAATTTGTTATAACTGAATTCTGCTTTATTAGTTGATATCTCAGCACTCAACAGCAACTACATGTGACTGGCTTTGCTGCCCAAGTACTATTAAAAGTCTGAGTACGTTGCCCTGTCATTATTGCAGCTTCATCATAAACACTAGTTCAGCAAGGTTCCAGCTTTTTCCCCTCTCATGCTCTTGCACTCACTTTAAAAAAAATGTTAACTGGAAGTTTTCTTTTACTTAACACAATTCCCTGTTCATCTCAATGCTTCTGTTTATATACATCACTCTTCAGTTTTACTTGTTCTTTTTAGCTCAACCATGGACTGGATTCTTTTTTCTTTTTTTTTCGTGCCTTCATGCCTATCACAAAGTGCCAACGCTTTCCCCAAGATAGCTGTGGTTAACACGCGAGACGAACAACCAAAACTGAGGAGTAACTTGTGTAAAACCAATCGTTTTGGTTGGCTGCACAAATTACAGTTCACACATTTAATTTTGTACCTCCCTGTGTATATTCATTCTGTAAAAACACTCGCAGTGAGCAGACTATACATCAGCATATGAAACACTATCATCGACGTCTCACCAGGCCTGTAGATAGCGCTTCCTGTGAGGATGTATCAAGTTTAAAGCCCAGTTTCGCTTCCTGTCTGTTTGACCCTTTCGATTATGGGAGTACAGAGTTTGTGACCACATCTGTGTCTGTTTCAGGCTACAAGGCAGTTTCTGGAGGAAATCAACAAGTGGACCAGTCAGCATGGAGTGTCGCCGCTGTCCAGGGAATTGGCCGTCAAGTTCCTCATGGCTCGCAAGTTTGACGTCCTCCGAGCCATTGAGCTATTCCACAGCTACAGGGTAAGAAGAGACGAGAGAATAATTTAAATAAAAATGAACTTGCAGCTACGTATGTAAACACAACAGCAGAGCAGTTGTGACGTAGCACTCTCTTGTAGCCATATTGGAAGTCCTCATCTCTTAAACGGTGGCTAGAAACAGCTGAACAACTTGCCTATCTAAATACAGTTAAGATGAACAAGTTGATTAAGTTTTAATGCCTCTGAAATATTGGGCATTGTTCTAGAATTCTTAGGGCTGTCAATCGATTAAAATATTTGATCACGATTAATCGCATGATTGTCCATAGTTAATCGGGATCAATCGCAAATTAATCACACATTTTTTTTATCTGTTCAAAATGTACCTTAAAGGGGGATTTGTCAAGTATTTAATACTCTTATTAACATGGAAATTAAATTAACAACACAAAACAATGACAAATGTTGTCCAGAAACCCTCACAGGTACTGCATGTAGCATAAAAAATATGCTCAAATCATTACATGGCAAACTCGTTATTTAGCCTCCTTCGAGACAAGCCAGTATGACATGGTTGGTACCAGTGGATTTCTGAAGTTTTCTACTTTCCTATGATGCCGATGTCTTCACTCTAGCATTAGAGTGAAATTGAGCCCGCTACAACTTCAAAAAATTCAAGTTTGTGTTAATGCGTTATTATCATGTTAACTTTGACAGCGCTAACAATTCTTATTGATTTCCACCAAGTTGGCACTGGAATTTGGCGCTTTTATGAAGACAATTCAAATTACCAGGTAAAATCTGCTACTCTGGAGGGCTGGGTATCATTTGAAACTGTACCATTTTGCACAATCGCAACAATTCAATAACTGAGATTAGGTACTAATATCAAAACAATCTTTTTTTTCCGGCACCTTGGTTTGGGATATATAAACATTTAAACCTTTTTTCATTTAATACATTGTGCCAAACTACTCGAGGCATCAATGTTAAATACAGAACTTTGTCTACATACGAGACTCCAAATATCAGGAAACATCTAATCAAAGAATAAGTAAACAAGCCATTCAATGTCAACTTAAAATACTGGACACTTTTCAACACCCGATGTTACCAACACATTTTGGTTGTTCTCTTCCAGTACTAATCTTTGATACTCAGCCAAGTCATACTAAAGTTATGACTGTTACGTTACCAGAAAAAAAAAGCCTGTCTCATCATCACTCTACACCGTGCAAACATAACAGACTATGACCTTTGTCTCTTTCTCGGCTCAGCTCAAGGTCGTGGGTGAAGGGAGACCTCGGTGACAGTGATGCTTATGGCTTCTGTCAACAGGTTCAACCAAAGTCAACAAAAACCCAAAGCTGCTTACTTTAACATCGATGGCCATTTGGAAAGCTATAACAGAGCCAGAAGAGGCAAATGTCTTTATGTGAAGACATTTTTAAAATGAGCTGACTCATCTCAAGCAATAACTGAGGTTGTTTCCAGTTTTCTGAAACCTAAATTTAGAGACGTATCTATCTCGTAAACCTAAACACTTTTTCTGTTTCAACATTATCGCGAAAACTACACCCACATTGGAACAATCTTATCGCATTGTAGTGAATATTATTTCCACAGAACCATTTGTATTATATTATCTGGACGATTATGACACAGCTGCAAAAATCTGTGACAAGTTGCTGCTGACACATAACTGCAGTTTACTACCTTTGTGATTATTTCAAATGGAAAAAAATAGCTGATGACATGTTGCAATGGACAACGTACAAAAGTTTTAAAAGGCCTTTTTAAGACAAAGGATAGCAGTCAAACAACACAGAGATAGAGGTTGACCCAGAGGTAGAAAGGTGGAGGTCATGTAGAGCATCTTCACCACACCCACAGCACAGTAACACCAGACCTTTTTCAACGAACAAATGTCTTAATAAGACCTTGTAGCCAAGCAAGAGATCGCCTAAACAGATGCACCAAAACCTGGTGCCAGGCACGCACACACACTCGCACTGAATTATACACCGGGGGGATATTTCAAGACGCAGCATGCAGGCTTATTCAGCTTTCCAGAATGCTTATCATGAAATAAGTGTTGTCATCAGCAAAGCTCATTGGTTGGTACAGCTGAGGTTGTGAGTTATGAGGTTAGATTAAATGAGGACCATAAAGTTTTACAGGGAAGGGTGTGTTGGGCCTGCGCATTAAACACAATGGTAGAGTTTAGTATTTCAAACGTATGCAAGATAAGTCAAATGAAAGAGTTGGAAGGTGGAAGGTGGTTTCTCTGTACATTAGGTTGTTTATTTTTGGATCTTTTGAAGCTTTTTTTAAGCGTTGGAGGCGAACAACAGCTGTGCATCTCTATTAAACATTGCTGACCTTTTTGTTTCCTGTTTGTTTGGTATGCTGTACATCTATAAGTGTCTGCTATAGGGACGTTGAGAGGCCACCTGACTGTGTGCCACTGCGTAGCAGAGAAAAGATGTCTCTTCACTACATATCACTGAAATAGCAGTTGGTGACCTTGGTGATATTATTACCATCAAACTGGAAAATGATGATCAAGATGAAACCTCCAGGGCAGCGCCAGTGGATCAGACTGCGGGTCTCATTTACTTTATGATCTGAAAATAACATCTAGATAATAACGTAATCGAGGCCTTCTCCTCCGAGCCACGTAATAACTACCAGGGAGTCGAGGATAATGTCTCATTTTGGCCCTAAATGGTAAATACTGCTGCAAATTTCATTCCGGCCAAATTTGAAACACGCAAAATGGGGTTTATCTGCTCAAATCTGCTCCGGTTTATCCAGCGCAGCAAACGGAAAGTTCACAGACGTCTCTAATGACCTGAATAGCTTCGAGACGTTGCAGGATTTTACCACCTACCTTTTTAGTAACGGCGCTTCAATCACCAAGTTGGGTTCTTATTTCTGCAGCGAATAGTTGGCCTGCATAAACGCGGCTCATTTATGAATGCCTTGACTGTGACTTTGAGAAGGATTAGTCTCCCCCGCCACGCCACAGTTCATTTAACTGGGTTTAATGCTGCGTCAGCACCAGGACAGAGGCTGGGCACAAGTAATTTGTCAGAACAAACTGAGGGGGAAAGTTTCCAGTGAAGTGTTTGTTTGGTCGTGGGGGGGGACGTACAAACAGGCCGAGCTGGCATTCAAACTGAGACGGTTGGTCGTGCGAGTAGAGCCTGGCATGAGACGCCAGTGTTTTTGTGTTGTATCATCTTTTGTAACTGCCGCGTGAGTAGTTTCAGCTAAGACCTGCTGTATTTTAATGAATCATAGCACTTAGATAAACCATTATGTGCCATTAAGTTTTTTTTCTTGTCATCATTGTCATGTTGCCAGTATTCCAGGAAGTAACTACGCCCAACCAAAAGGTATTCCAGCACATAACCCGTCATAACACCGCAAAGTGTCATTTTTACACTCTGGTTTTTGTACGGAATAAACAAGAATAACATGTGTATATGTTTTCAATAACGCATGCATATAACAAAGTTGTGATGTATCAAACGTACAGTATATCTCAAAATAATTGGGTTTACCTATTCAAGATAAGATAAGGTGATGCGGAAATGGCAGTAAAAATGGTCAGGAACGTTCATTTAGGCACAAATTTGCTCTTCTCACGATTTATATATATAAGACCTGTTGTGAATTAGGTCATGATGGTTTGACATTTTTAAAAAGTGGGTCCCCCAAAAAAGGTTTTGGAAACACTGACTGCTCTAGACATGAAGTTTCAATCTTAGTTGTCAGGTATATGTCTTACAGTCATTAAGTCTATCTGCAGAGCTTACATTACTGGGAATATGGCTGCCCTCCAGCGTAATATATTCATTATGATTTTTTTAAACTGCTTATATCAGTTCATGTTAGTCTTTCTTTCATATTTTTCTCACATTACCAATAACACATAATTGATTTAAAAAAAGAAGCTTAAAAGAACAAGCAATAAGTGAGCTGCAGTAAGTGCTAAATCAATAGAGGCAGTTTCCATCATGTCTTTTCGATCAAGTGGAAAAACCTCTATGAAAACCAAAATAAGTGTAAGTGAAATTGTGGGGACATTATTTTGGGTTTGACAAAATAATCCTCCAGGTAGGTTAGGTTCATCCTATATTTGTCACTGAAGTTTATTTGTATACCCCTTAATCACAGTTAAGGGCCCACATTATTCAAAAGAAAAAAAAAAGGTAAACAGTAAATGGAAAAAGACACCTCCCATGCTTGGCCCTTAAGAATGAGTTCGAGAAACTCCCACACAACCTCCTTAGGGGTGGAAAAAAGGAGTGGAAACCTTGCAGAGAGGGATCCTCCTGGCAGGAAAGCCAGGCGGGTAATTCTCCATTGTTCACAGAGAGGAATTCACCTCAAAGTGACGGCCTGTTATGGTTACTGCACAGCCCGACTTCACCTGCTGTGATCTGTTTTCTTCAGGAAACACGTCTTAAAGAAGGAATCGTCAGACTTCAGCCTCAGGAAGAACCTCTGCGCTCAGAGCTGCTCAGTGGAAAGTTCACCGTGTTGGTAAGAGTGTCCTTTAAATCTCCTCTACATTTGGCATCACTTAAATGGAAAAATACAGTCTTATGTTATATCATAGAACAATTCAAGGATAAGGCAGCCAATATTCTATATGAAGAGACCAAAACCAACACTGAATTACTCCTACTGACAAGTATTGTCTGTGTATCCAAAGCCTGATGTAGCGTATTCCTCTGTCCCATAGACCTCTATTGTTGTCCAAAAACTATTGAAAACGTGAACAATAAGTCAGATTGTTGCACTGTTGCATGTTCTTTCATTATTATTTAATCAACAGATCTGAAACTGACTTTCTGCACAAAGTTTCACACAAAAGCATCATTTTAAATCTTGTGTTTACCAGAGATGTGCTCATAAATTTCTTGGAAATAAGTCATTCAGCATGAAAAAAAGCATAAAAAAACAACGAATCGACTAAAGAAATCTGAGTTGACTAAGACCAAAACGACAAGAGAGGGCAGACGTAGATAAATGGGTACTGTAGTTGTTGTTTTTTTGGTTGATCCCACATACACCGTCTTGGTGTCATGCTTACTAGAGCACCAAATGTGAATTAATCCGCAGCTGAAAATAGTCCACAACAAACTCACTATTTACTCTTGTTTGAGTAATGTTTGCGAAAAACTACAGGGCCAAGCTCTTTTAGGAAATTATATTATTTTATTACACGGCTTTGTTGAACACTCGATTCTGATTGGTCCATCACGGCGGTCTACGGTCTGTCATTTCTTTATAACAGACTGTTGCTATGGACGCAGTTCTGATGTCGGATTCCGGCAGACCATCTTTGTGTCAAATTATTGATTTCTTAAGTAAGTAGCAGTGTAATAAACGGGATAATGTACAGCGAGCGGGTCATTGTTCTGAAATTAACCCCTTCAGGGCGATGCAAGAACCCTCCGCGACTGCATCGCTCTGTCGGGGTTTATTTCCCAACAATGACCTGCTAGCTGTACATTATCACTTTCATATATAATAATAAAACTGAATCTGTATATACATGTGACCTGTTTTTAAAGATTAATATCTTTAGTAGAAACCAATTGTCTCAGGTTAAAATGCCACAGGCATAGTAGGGAAGTCAGAAAGAATTGAGGCATTGTTGGTTTTGATATTTTCACCAGGTTGTTGTAATTATTGTTGTAAAATGCTGCTACTCTGCTTTTGTTTTTTCGTATAGTTCAGTCTTTTCTGTACTGAATAGAATTACTCAAAAACTAACAAATGTTCAACATGTTAAGATTGTTGGGTTGTCTTGCTTGGGATGTTTTTCCTCTTCCTCGTGTGTTACCTTTCAGAAATGTAGCTTCTTCTGGACTTAAGGAAGTAGCTTGGCTTGAGGATCGATCAATCAATCAATAACTTGCACTTCAAAGGATCCCAACTTGCGAATGTAATGAGCTCACTTTTCATTGACAAAAAAGGGTTGAAGGCAAGTTCTCATACTGAGGAATTGGGGGTCCTTTTGGGGTGCAAGTTATTGACTGACTGATGTAGTGGGTGGATTTCCTGTGCCAGATAAATTTAGCCTTTTGTCAGCCAAATCACAACCATAATGATGCCCCCCTTCCACCACACACACACACACACACACACACACACACACACACACACACACACACACTCCTGCGTTTCCCTTCTTCCTTCCCCGTTGACGTGCCACAGTGGCATTGATGCTGCACATCCTCTTGTCTGACGTCGGAGGTCTCCAGCCTCGGCAGCGGGCTTCATATCCTGCCTGAGGTATTTTTAGCCCCAATGCCCGACAACACAGGCTTATTTGCTTACAAAGGAGGACTCCTTTGGTCAGCGCCTTCATTCAAGTGAAGAACCTCTGGTGTCTCTTGACACCAGCAGCTTTAACACTGATCAGGCTTGACATGAAAAATATGTTCTGTCTCCCTCTCAGGATGGAAAAAAAACTGTTAAGACCTGCAGCATCATTATTGACAAGAACGGTTCCTCCTGTTGAATTGTTGACAGCCCTTTTTGGCAGCCTGCCAGTAACCAGCATATGAACTTAAGTGCCCCCCTGTGGTCGTTGTTCATTCTTCAGTTTTGCAGAGCTTCCATTCAGCTGCCCTGTTGTCACACTTTAAACCAGCCCCAGTTCACTCCTACAAGTGGCTAAAAGTACCACAAGATTTCCATTCAATCCACTGGTAACATTTTCTTCACAGACATCGTAATGCATGTGTCTAATGAGAAATCCAATGGTAGTTATTGGAGATGCATAAAAAGTGAGGAAAAGTTAAACATTCAGTATGCAAAGAAAATACTTAGTTTGCTGTTTTTATTGATAATCTTGAGCTCAGGATTAGCCGTCCTACTTATGACAACAGAGGGATGCATGGAGGGTAATTAATCCAGTGCTAATGCTGTCAACAGTTCAGTACAGTTAGAGTTGGTAGTGAACAGAGGGCAAATTTATCACACTAGGTTGAATCCTGATTTAACCTGTTAGTTTTGTGTATTCCAGAGTGTACGGGATCCTTCGGGGGCCTCCATTGCCTTGTACACGGCCAAACTTCATCACCCGAACAAGACAGGCAACCATGTGGTTCTTCAGGCCCTCTTCTACCTCCTGGATCGTGCCGTGGAAAGGTGAATTATATTCAGATACCCTGAATATAAAATAGCTACATTTTTCTTTTAAAGTATTAGTGAAATGTTATCTGATCAAGACTCGGCATCCATTTTACCCTAGAGTAATGTGTCCTGCTTTAGCCCTGGAATCTGGTGCAGGATTTTTTCTTAAACTAGAATCCTTGCCAAATATATCACCCAATTTATTTCCAAGTGGGTTAGTTTTCCTTGAGGGAATCCTGAACATGTAATTTGACTATTAAAAGACAGCTTTCTCTGTCTTCCATGGTAACTATACTGTATTTGAAGTTCCAAGTGTTATTTCTAGAACTGCGTCGATTAATCGGATTAGCTGTCAACTATTAAATTAATCGCCAACTATTTTGATAATCGATTAATCGGTTTGAGTAATTTAAGTCAAAATTCTCTGATTCCAGCTTCTTAAATGTGAATATTTTCTGGTTTCTTTACCCCTCTATGATAGTAAAGTGAATATCTTTGAGTTGTGGACAAAACAAAACATTTGAGGACGTCATCTTGAGCTTTGGGAAACACTGATCGAATTTGTTCACCATTTTCTGACATTTTATAGACCAAACAACTAATCGATTAATCGAGAAAATAATCTACAGATTAATCGACAATGAAAATAATCGTTAGTTGCAGCCCTAGTTATGTCAGTATGCTGTCTATTCGCTGTGTAAGTTATAAAATAGTTATTACCTGACCTGTTTGTTAAGGTATCCAAGACATTAACAGAGAAGTCTTAACTTGTGTTTGCCCACAGCTTCGAGACCCAGAGGAATGGCTTGGTGTTCATCTATGACATGGCGGGCTCCAACTACACCAACTTTGAGCTGGACCTGAGCAAGAAGATCCTCAACCTGCTCAAGGTTTGACTTACTGTATATATTATATATACATTAAATGTTTTTATACATGTACAGTAGATGCCAAACAAAGACAAATATCTGAGAAAATGAGATGCATGACCCTGAGAAATGGTGCTGTTATAAACACTACTACATATATTGAAAGGAGGTAGGTTGAATTATCTGCCATTGCTGAAAAGGATTCACTCCTTTCCAGAGTCAGGTTAATACTGTAGAGTTATGTTCTTCATCCTGTGAAGAAGCAGATTGATTAAAACCGGGTTGATGTCTTCATGAAATTTAGTGCCCATCCAAAGGGCAAAATGAACGGCTCAGCGTCTGGGTTGACAAGCTTAAGAATCATTTAATCCATACACCACGGCTGTGTAATACTCAGATGTAGGCATACTTGCAGGTACCTGCCAAAATAAGCACCACTCTAAGTGATTTGTGCTTTAAGGATGTAGTAGTGTGTCATCTGGAGTCAATAACACAGACACTTAGTGGCCACCTCAGCAGAAGCGGCATGTATTTTGTGCCCACATATTGACCTAAAAATTGACTGTAGCTGTGCTCATCAAATTCAGTTAGTTTATATATACAGGAGTACCACATTATAAAGTGAAAGTCCAAGTCGTGTTTTGAGGATAAACTACTTTATTTCAGACCCAAAAAACTAGCATTGTCTAAATCAGTGATTCTCAAAAATTGGGTCGGGGGACCCCCAGGGGTCCGTGGCACTCTGTCAGAGGGTCCGTGAAATAGTTTGCTATAAACTATAAAATTGTATCATTAAAAAGTACATATCTACAGATGGGGACCATTTGCACCAATAAAACAAGCATATTGTGTCCATTACTACCACCCACGTTAGCTTTGGGCCAACAGAAACTCTGATATGATTGTGACACATCACGTCAATCTGTCATGAATTAGTCACTTCACTCAGAGCGCAACGAACCGTTCCTGCTGCTGCTTAGCTTAGCTTATTAGCCAGCTAGCTAGCTGGCAAGCATGGAGAAATATCTGAGTCGGTCCATATCGTCAAGTAACGCTAAGACTGAACTAGCTAAATTGAGAAAATATGACGACAGTTATATCGAACGACAGTGACGGGGAACCAAAATGCGTCATGTGTTTTCAGGTGCTGGCCAATGAAGCCATGAAGCCGGCCAAGCTAAAGTAACATCTGATTACAAAGCACCAGGAACATCAGGGCAAAACACAGTGGTATTAACTTGATTTAAATTGAAAAGTATTTCTGTTTATCACTATCAAACAGGTCTGAAGTTGAAAAGTTTTAGAATACAAATAGTTCCAATGTCATCTAAAAGTACAATTGGTAGTAAGCATAACGGGGTCCTTAGCCCCAAAAAGTTTGAGAACCCCTGGTCTAAATGATGACTTTCTTTTTCGTTTAATTTTCATAATCCGATTTATTTATTCTGTACTTACACAGAATAGAAATAACAGCTAGGAACAATAATGACGAACAATAAAATAAGAATACAATAATATAATAAAATAAAATAAAATGTCTATATACAAGTCAAGTGTTGTGGAAGTTGTAAACAATACAAATAGTACAAAGAAATAAATACTGACTGGATATACTGTACATGGACTGGATGTACATGTGAAGATGTCTATAAAGTGTATGTACAGTGAGTAGGATTTATATTGGCAGTGACAGATGATATGTACATATTACAAAACAATTGAATTAAAGACTGTAAATTATAATCTATAACGGCAGCAGCGGATATTTTGGTGAGTGAGGCACCACAGTGATTTACATGTATTACATAAATACATAAATGTACAATAACTTAAAACCCTTCCCCTCATTCAGGTCTGCTCCTCTTACGTTCTCTCTCATATTTAATTTATTCATTCATCCATCCTCTCACAACAACAACAACAACCACATTGTGCTCCCTCTTTTGGCTGTTGACCCAATAATCATTCATTATCTGATACATTGTTAGTATGTAGTCTCACATTTGGACCGCCATTTTTTGGCTAATGTCCCTTTTCCCCTGATTTTGTATAAATCAGATTTTGTAAGTTGCTCCATTTCTTTAACTTGTTCTACTCGGTCCCTCCACTTTTCTGTCGAAAGCAACAAATTTTCTAATAAGTGTAAGAGCAGTTATCTTTGATATTCTAATTAGGTACTCATCCTCGGCTTCCACCACTCCCCTGGGGATTTTCCCAAGCAGAATAAAAGCACGACTTTCGAAGAAGAATGAAATAAATCCTGTTGAATCTTGTAGTCTGTTATAAGTTGTGCTGTCTCTCTCCACCAGGGGGCGTTCCCTGCCAGGCTGAAGAAGGTGTTGATTGTCGGCGCCCCTGTTTGGTTTCGAGTGCCCTACAATCTGCTCAGCCTGCTTCTCAAGGAGAAACTCAGGGAGAGGGTAAATGGAGGAGCTCATTTTCTAACACTTGCTCCGTGTTTACGATGCTACTTAGTTTTGAAAATTGTGTTTAGTTTATCTGGAGTGGCAGACAGTGAGTGAGCAGGCAACTCAGTGTCATTGATTGTTGCAAGTGATCATTTGATTAGGGGCTTCTCTCCGGCCACTAATCCACCCTGCTGCCTCATACATCGCCGGGATGTTAATGCTTGAATCTCAGGAGTCGATCACCCGGCCTACATTACTGTCACTGAAGAATTTCATTAGTATGGATTTCTGGAGAGTCACCTGATGGCCGACTGTAAATTGTGTTTCAGGATTATTCATACAATCAAGAATAGACAAATAAATAAGTTTGACATAAAAAATGGGAAAAATAATATTGAATACTAGTTATCAGCAATTTCAGCCCTCCACCACAGAATACCATAGTTCACTGGTTCCCAACCTGGAGGTCTCGACCCCCAGTAGGGGTCGCTAAAGCTTCACAGGGAGTCAAGAGGCCTCCTTGATTTTTAAGGGGTGTAAGACAACCTTTTTTTTAAATATACAGTTGGACTATATCTCAGCATTTTATTCATTTCTGTGAAGAAAAACTAAAAGAAATTGTCATTTTTAAAGTTTGGATTATTATTTACGCAATAAATTTAAAAAAAAAAGCTCACTGGATAAGGACACGTGAAGGCCTAAACACAAGTTATATTCACAGAGCCTTCCCTCTCTGCTAAACAGCCTCGTTCTGCATTAGAAAAGTACGCAGGTAAAACAACTAAAGAGCTGATAGAGCAATGGTCAAGCATCATGGAGAAGAAACACTGAATTTGTCAAAAAAGAAGCCCATTAAATATGTATGATTGTTAGAAATAAAAAAACAAAACATAATACAGAGAATTGTATTATAAGTTCCTAAAAATATCAGGAAAACTCATCTCTGACGTAATATTCACAGGAAATAATCTGCTCAAAATTCATCCAAATCACTCGTTTTAGACAAACTTCCTGCAGTTATTGCGTAGTTTATCAGGTGTTCTGTACTGTTACTGAATATAATATAAAATATGTCCTTTAGTCAGGGCTCGTCAGTTTACTCAGAGATAGAAAAAGGGTCCCTTAAGGAAAAAGGTTGGGAACCAGTGTGTGTGAACTTATTGACCTCTGTCGATCCCTTTCTCCTCTAACTCCAGGTTCAGATGGTGAAAATGGCCGAGCTGCGCCAGCACCTCCCCAGAGACTGTCTCCCCCAGCACCTCGGCGGCCTGCTGCCTCTGGAGTCGTACAGCTGGAACCAGCAGCTGCTGGCGGGCCAGAACGGCCGAGTTGACCCGGTGGACGAGCTGGTGGGCATTCCCGTGGAAGACGCTTCCATTCACGTCCCCGGACCCGAGTCCATGCGCCCGCAGGATCTGCTGACGCACCTCGGCAGGCTTCAGCGCACAGGCATCCATCAGGAGTACGAGGAGCTCCGCAAAGAGCCGCCGCCGGGAACCTTCCAATGTGCACAGTGAGTTTACGGCAGCAGACGTAAAGTACATATCTGCTTCAGACTTCATTTCGGAGACATTTGGAGAATTGGAGTTTCATGGGATCATTACTCAAAACAAGGAACTATTACACAGTTTCCTGACTAATTACTTTTTGTAAAAGCAATTAATTAGTTTACTTTCCCCCCCGGGAACAATTAAAGTTACACCCTAAAACTAATGTCCTAGTTTAGACTACTTGTGTTCATTGGGTGAATAATTATAGTGGCCCTAAGCCCACACTACGAGCAGAGGCAGACAAAATGATTGTTTTGTTAGAACTGAAACAATTCATTGATTAGCTGATTAACAGAAAATTAACCTGCAACTAATTTGATAATCATTTTAGCAATTTTTCAAACAAAAATGCCAACGATTTCATGGTTTCAGCTTCTCAAATGTGAGGATTGCATTTTTTTATATATTTGGATTTTGCACTATTGGCTGTATAATGCATGTATAATGCAATGCAGCTAGTAGGGCTGGGCGATATGGCCAAAATCTTCTATCACGATATAGGTCATTTCATATCACAAATATATATAATTCAATAAATGAATAGTCTATAGTCTCATTTTAAGAACTTGAGTGCAAAATGAATACAACAGTTTTAAGTGGATTATAGAGAAAAAAAAAAAAATCAATATAAGCCTAGCCTATATCACGATAGAAATTATATAGAAAAATGTATATACAGTAGACATTTTTATATCGTTTAGACGATATATATCGGCATATTGCCCAGCCCTAGCAGCTAGCAGACTGGCTACAGTTGTAGTTCCATTAGTAAATGTTGGTTTTATTTGTCTACAGATCAGCTTACAATCAGGAGAGGAATCGCTACGGAGACGTGCTGTGCCTCGATCAAACAAGAGTTCGTTTGAAATCCAGAAGGAACGAGGTGGGTGATTATTTTTTTAACAATCTGCACATTACAGTTGTCATTCATGTGAAAATAAAAAGACTGCCAGTTCCATTCATGATCACTCTCAGCTGCTGAGAAACGTGCCAAGCTTCAACATTTTGAAAAGCTGCCACGCCGCCAGGTTTTTGTCCAGAAAGTGTAACCAGAGTATTTTCATTCTGTTGTGTTTACATCTCTAAAATAATTCAATACTCCGTCAGCCCCGTGTAGACAGCTGAGCTGTGCAGTCTCATTCAGGTCTCAGCACGATTCACCTTTTAGTGTTTTCTTGAACTGACATGATATACTTCAGATTGTGCGAGCGTCCTCCGTCTTTGTAACCAAGCTTTGTTGTTCCCACAGAGATCAGATTACATCAATGCGAGCTTCATGGACGGCTACAAACAGAGGAATGCATACATTGGTACTCAAGGTAGGACAACTGTCACATATGTTTAGTTAATGCTAATGTTTGTCTTTTTTCATCAATGATATTGCATATTCAATATCGTCACCATTAAAGTTTAATGACATCTGTGCCGTCTCGACATTTTCTCGTCTTAGTCATGAAAAAAAGGTCGTTGTCGAACATATTTCGTCGTAGTTTTTGTTAACGAAGTTAACACCGTTACACTGATCACTGACTGAGCTGAAGTGATTTTAATGTGCTTTGAATATCCTGCTGTACTTGTGTAGGACCACTGGAAAAGACCTACGGTGATTTCTGGAGAATGGTCTGGGAACAAAACATGCTCATTATCGTCATGACAACCAGGTAATTTTATTAGGACATTAAAAAATGCCAAATATAATTTGATATATACTGTAAATAACTAATATATATTGTACTTGTTTGAGTCTGGAAAAAGGTGCCTTCTTCTCCTTTTTAGTCAGAATTAGAACTGTTACTTAAATTAATTTCATCAAGTACGTCGTGTCTCTGTGCTGCAGGACAGATGAGGGCAGTCGGAGGAAGTGTGGACAGTACTGGCCTCTGGAGGAAGGGGGGCAGGAGGTCTATGGTCACATGGCAGTGGTTAACCAAAGGGTGGACCACCACACCCACTACAACCACACCACCCTCGAACTGCACAACACTGAGGTACCACTGCAACAATGTGTACTGCAACAGGAAAGTGCATACCGGGGAGGTTCATGTCACAACAATCTTCACTTTGTTAACGAATATACTAGGTTCATACCTGAATAACATTATGTTTTTAAAGTTCTGGCCCACAAATTGCTATAGTTAGATCCATCTTCCCCTCTTTATCTGGGTCAGGTGGAAGCAGGATAAGCAATGTAGCCCAGACGTCCCCTTTTAAACAAATTAGATACAAAGTGTTAATTAGTCAAATTTAGAGCTGCTGATAGGTGGGTTTTTTTTTACTTTGCACAGAGCCAAGCTTGTTTCCGGTATTTACTTTATGCTAAGCTAAGCTTAACGCCTGCTGGCTCCAGCTTTATATATAACGTACAGACAGACATGAGAGTGGTATTGATTTTCTCATCTAACTTTTGGCAAGTAAGCATATATTCCTTTAATGGTGCTGTCAAGCCATATTTCAAGGGCAAGCAGCATGCAGCTAAAATCATCTTTTATCCATTCAGACATGTGAACAGAGACAAGTGAGTCATTTCCAGTACCTCAGCTGGCCCGACTACGGCGTTCCCACCTCAGCGGTGACTCTCATCGACTTCCTGGGAGCTGTGAAGAGACAACAGAGGGTAATGGTGAAGGGTTTGGGACTTCAGTGGGCCGGCCACCCACAGGGACCCCCGATGGTGGTCCACTGCAGTGCAGGGATTGGGAGAACAGGTGAGATCCTGAAATCGTATACGCCTGAATTTGCCTCATAGTTTTTTTTAAGGCAGTATTAATAATCATTAACTGTGTTTACATCAACATATTTTTTATGCACATTTTTTAAGCATCGCATTAGAAAAGCTGTATGGAAACAGCAAACTTCAATAAAACTTCCTCAAATGCGCAAATTTACGATCCCTTGAGGGTTTTTTTGCCTTTGTCGAAGAAGAGTTGATGTGCTAAAAGTTTTGTGGAAACGCCTTTGCCGAATAAATTCTGACGTAGCAAACATTTAAGTCACATTACTGATCAGCTGTTTCCGCTGTTGACGTCTTCCCGGATATATATTTATAATGTCTTCCAGGGCTGCTCGATTATGGAAAAATTCATAATCACGGTTATTTTGGTCAATATTGAGATCACGATTATTTAACACGATCACTCATTGACTTTGGAAACTTCGTGCATTTAGAAAGTACACGTTGAAGCTTACATTTTAAAGTTAATGCATCAATCTGGTGCACTTAGAGAGCAAAATTAAGAGGTTGGATCAATGAAGAACTTTGTGTTCTTGTAAACAATTTAATCATAAACACATTAGTTGTATAAATATGAATGGTGATGACGCGGCAAAAAGAGTCACACCCACAAAGCATGGTAAACGAGACAGGGGTCCGTGTGACGAAACTACGTTTATTGTTTATTGGCTCCAAACCAGTTGATGGAAACACGCCTAATTTGCTTTTTTTTTTGCGACATTTCAAAGGTTCACTTAAAATATGCTTGACAATTGAATGGAAACACAACTATTGTCTTTAATCCCCTCTTAAAAAGTGTCACTGCTAACACGCCCTGTTGCTTGCAGGTACCTTCTGTGCCCTGGACATCTGTCTGTCCCAGTTACAGGACGTAGGCTCACTAAACGTTTGCCAGACGGTGCGACGCATGAGATCACAGAGGGCCTTCAGCATTCAAACCCCGGACCAGTACTACTTCTGCTACAATGCCATTTTGGAGCACGCCCAAAGGCAGGGCCTGCTCCCAGCCAATCAGTGAGCTTCAGCCCTGACTTCCCAAATTAATCCGTGAGCCCTGAGATTTCAGTCTGTTAACCCCGAGCTGTGTGTTGTGTGACCAATTTGTGAGCCCAGGAAAGTTAACTTCCTCACAGAAGCTGTCTTCTGAAACTAGGCCATTCTTCCTTGGCAAGCCAGACCAAGAAGAGACAGTGACAAGAAAAGGCTTGAGTGTTGAAATTACGATGTTTCAGTGTGATAACATTCTCGCTTCCAACAATGTGACATTTTTGTTTATGCCGAACATATCTCAGACAATACGTGGCAGCGTGAACAAACCGTTCCCGTGTTGTGCAGTTTAGTGGTATGTGGTCAGGCACAATGAGGTAATGTTCATTAACCTTTTTGTATATTTATTTGCCACTTTAAACCGATGGTTTAGGGGACCTTTAAAGGAGTAGTTCACCTCAAAATAAAAATTCAATCATTATGCACTCATCCCATATCAGTTAAAGCTCCACTAAAGTTTGTATGACTACAAAACAATGAATATGACTTTTAATTGCATTTCAGTCAAATTATCCTTAAATGCTTAAGTTACAGGACCAGTGTGTAGCATTTCGGGGGATCTATCAGAAATGGAATATAATATTCATAACTTTGTTTTCATTAGTGTATAATCACCTGAAAGTAAGAATTGTTGTTTTCGTTAGCTGAGAATGAGCCCTTCATATCTACATAGGGAGCGGGTCCTCTTCACGGAGTCCGCCATGTTGCCCAGAACGGACAAATCTAGAGAGAGCCTTTCACGTTTTTACATTGCCTGAAGGCCACCGTAGTTCTCCGATACGTTTGTGAAACTGCGGTAACGTGAGCCGCAGAGTGCAAAACCGTGGTACTGCCAGCCGTCGTCTGACTTCCGTTGCTCCTAAAGTAGTGTTATTATGGTATGGATGGCCTCTGAGCAAGCTGAACGGCGTTACCACGGTTTTGCACTCGGCAGCTCACATTACCGCAGTCTTGGAAAGGGAGGAGTGAGCGGAGGGGTACTCGGTTGGTTGCAATCTGCAACCACACCACTAGATGCCGCCAGATCCTACACACTGTACCTTTAACATGGCCAAATAAATGCTCCATATGCATAATTACTGTACACGGACAATATCTTGGTCAGATGCATTAAATAAGCACTAAACTCAATTTAATAGTTTTGAAAAGAGCTGAAATGGAACAGTGGCAGTACAGTACAAATTGTATTTATTGGAGTATTTAGCGACATGGGCAAGATGTAAGTTACTGACACAATTTTCATTTTGGGGTGAAATGATCCTTTAACTAAGTACACCATTTTTTTATTCCAAATAGGGAGCTTGATCTCCACTGTCATGCAACAATAATAGGTTTTAGTAATACTTTTCACACCTCCTGTGACCAGGAAATATTGCGTAGTGCATTTTTAGCACGTGGTATGTGTCACGTAGATGGTACGAGCTAGTCTCAGGAGTGTCGTACTGAACACAAGGAGGTGAAACCGCTCAACTTGTTATCATAAAAACAATTTAGTCGGAAAGTCTTTTGCCAAGAAGTTGTATTTCTTCGAGGTTGTATGATGCATTCTCCTCAGCCTTAGTAACGGCAGTAAAGAGGGGTAAAGCACATCCAAAATGATGATGACGGCCGTTACATCCCCTCTGTGATCGCTCATTAAATTGCTGTCCATGTGAATTCCAATTAAGTTTTGTTTTTCCAAATGTGTTAACTGAAGGCCTACGAAAGCGTATTACTGCCACACCAGGAAAAAAAATCTGCATCAGTATCTTGTTATAACGTGAAAAGTTAAAAAACAAGATGTTTTTACGCTATAACAAGATATTTTGACGTTATTATGACGTAATAATAATAATCATAATCTTGTTGTAATGTGAAAAGCATCTTGTTATAACAAACTTTTAACATCATAACGTGATGCTGATCTGTTGTTTTTTTTCTTGTTGTGGCAGCAGTACACTTCCGTAGAAAGCCCGACCTTCCACCTCACCTAAATATTGAGATTTCCTGACTTGCAGTACAGACCAGTGACCAGTGTCTACTGTATATGGCTGCCTTCGCTCACTAGCAGTGCCATCATGCTTTAGTGATTGTGGGAATGTATCGCCAAGCTCCCACACACATGCACACGCACACATTTAGATCAGTCTGTGACTAGAGCAGCGACTATGCCATCGAAGCGTAGCGTACATCTGTGGAAGTCATCAGTTAAGACCTCACGAGTAGTGCAATACTTCCCTCTTTTTCTTTTACACAAATCATGTCTTAGCACTTTTAAATAACTATTCCCATTGTGCTCTGAGATTAGTCATCATGGTGACGCATAAAACTTAATTCTGTAGGTCTACATGTGATGCTGCGATGTTAAATTTAGTAATGCTGAAATATGAAACCATTTAGTGATATTTTGGACTTGCTGTAAACATCTGCATAGAGCTTTATTGGAACAAATCAAGAGGATTTTTACAGGGAAGCCACACATTAATGATAGAATAGCTGAATAAGCATGCACAAATCTGTGCCTCCACCCTATAGAGTCCTTCTTGGGCACTTGAGAGTCAGAAATGTTGTCTGAAGTATATTTTCATTATTATTGTGTTACGTTAAGTTCTACAGACTGTGGTTGTAATCAGTGCTTTCATCTGGTCCCAGTATCTTGCCATTATTATAGAGTACATGTACAAAAACTGAGTGTCTATGTGTGTCATACGTTGCATTATGTTGTTGCCGGGTGAAAAAAGAAAATGTGTCCTTCGCTACAGAATTCATATTGAATTTGCTTGTAGTGAAGCATTTTTAAGTCTGCCATCCTCATGCACTCTGATTTTAGGATTATTTTTCCTTTCAATGATGGACGCAAAATGTGCCCTATTTTATTTTTCTATTGTATTCAACAACTGTTTTCATACGATTACCCAGGATATACAGTTATCTACATTAATTTTATATTTGTTTTATTATAACCTATTACTTTATCATTCGTATGACTATTGAATCAAGCTATACTGTATTAAATACAAACTATGTCAACATATACATTCGTAAAGCTGTGGTTCTTGGATTTATTGGTAATGTAATGTTTCTCATTTTCCATTAAGAGTTTGTTGATTATGTTTTTCCCAATTTGGCCATCACAGTTTGACTGTGATATATACTATCATACATTTATTAAGACTAATAAAAGATTGTAAACCTGTAAAGAACAGAAAATATAAAGAAAACATGCACATATGTGGAGAGATAAAAAGTTGAGTCAGAACAAAATCAAAAGGGGAAAAGATGAACAATGTGTGAATCAGGTGTTATGTGTTTTAATAAGTAACTTTAAAGCTGCACTAATCAATATCTTATATCAACAATAGGTCAAATGACAAAGTGTGATGTGACAGGCGTCACTCGTATGAATCGACTGCAGTTCCCCTCAGCTCAACAGAGCGTTTTAAGGTCTTTCAGGTGGTTGTTTTGGTTTTAACGCCCACAACTTTACTGTTTTGGTTCAGTCTCTTCGCTCTCATTTCCAGTTGCAGCCATGGGTGGATTATGGGACAATGGGTCCCTGGGTACAGACATGCAAAAAAAGCCCCACCAACTCTCCTAGGAGCAAGACACACAGGCTTTATAGTTGTTTAGCTTTTTCTTGTGGTCATTCTGTGTCTCTTGGTGGTAGTGATGGTGAGATGAAGCTTCATGAAGCACTGAAGCTCTCAAGCAAATTGGTTCGCGAAAGGGTTCATTTCACGAGGCTTCATCTGGGCTTCATGTGCACACGAAACCACCTATTGGTCTTTATTGATACATTACAGATGTGAGGCAGTGGTTTAACCTGGCAGAGGGCAGTGAATGTGATTGTGTAACTTTAGGAAAATGATATCGAGGGGAGACTTTATTCGTTTTTATTCAGGAACAATGATTTCTCAACTGTCCTCAACAGCTTTAGGTAGTTGTCTTCAATTACGTCATTGGTCTAAGACGATATAAGCCTCGATACGCGCTTCGCAGAAAACTTCCTGGGTTACTCGGCACGCTCTAAAGCCTCGGCACAGCATGTAACATCACTACTTTGTGGTCATTTTGTGTCTCTTTGTAGTTGTTTTGTGTCTGTGGTTGTTTTGCCCCCCTTTCATAGCCATTGTGAGTCTCTTTGTAGTCATATTAGGTTACTTTGTGGTCATTTTGAGTCACATCCTGCTTGGTACTTGTCTCTTTGAGTGACATTTTGTAGGTGAAGGGGCCCTGACATTGTGCCTGGCAGGACCGTTCAGTAATCCATCCATGGTTGCAGCAGGCAGCTGTTTTCATCAACTCAAAAACTCTAATAAACCCACTGTAAACTACCTGCCCAGCAACAAAGCGTGGACAGACAAAGCTAGTTATGAGCTTGTGAACATAGTGGAGCGAGAGAGCTGCAGGTTTATAGAATTAGATCAGTTTGTCAATGTAATAATCCAGCCAGTGTGCATAGTGTAGATAAGACAATAGATTTCAAGCTTTCTACACCCACTGAATCTAACCTAAACCAAATTCATCTCTCATTACAAGGCTAGATAATGATTACCAGTCATTTCAGCTGACAGCTGAAGATCCAAAACATCACTTTTCTTTTGAAATACAGAGCCGGTGGTTGCTGTAACACTCCTACACTTCTGCACACACTCAACAAATACCGTGAGTTTAGCTAGACTGTGGGGTTTACCACCACACCAAAGAGAGCGGTGTAAGCAACAGTGTTGAAAAAAGAATACCCACAAAATGATGTGTGCTCCCAGTACGTTGAAACGCTGCAGCCGTGAAGCATGCTGGGAGCTGAATTCAGCAGCGTGTGCGGGTATTTCTCTCTCAACAATGCTTATTTTTGGGTGTGGTATTGTGTCCTCAGGGCAAAGTATTGCTCTCTGTATATTGCAGCAGTAAAGCTGGCTGAGAGCAAGATTGGGCGTATGCATGCAGTGTTCATTGACAATTTTCAAACGTTTATTTTTAATTAAATGTCATGCCAATATCCCTGTATTACACACGTCAAAACATAACAGGCCCTAAATCCTACACCTGATGATATGCTCACAGACTAGGCAATAACATAATTGTCCTTACCACATGAAATTAAGGTGTTGAAACCAAGAAAACAAACTTTGAATCAAGAATTCTGCTTTTTGTTGCAACTGCTGAGACTTTGACTGCATCTATCTAGAATCAAGTACACAGAAAAAAGTTTGAAAACCTTTAAATTATATATTTGAACCACATGAGACTTAATTTAGACTTTCATGAATGCACAACCTAATAAAAAAAACCTCATGGAAAGCTTCTTCAACTTGAGAATTTGTAATGAGACAGAAATGTAATAAAGTTAAACAGAAGTCATGCATCATTTCTCTGATCTTGGGCAGATCTACTGTGTAAAGTTTCCCTCCATGAAGCAACAGTTTTTGGATCTGCAGGAAAGTTTTCAAGGATCACAAAGTAACCTCTCATACATGAACGGAGCTGCTCCATTAAGTATGACTGGATTTACTGACCTTCTTGTAAAAACAGTCCCATTATGTGTGTTTTTCATAACTGTAGTCTTAAGAATAGGCAACTTTCCTAATTTTACCATTGTGTTGCCTTAAAAGGCCTTGGAAATAAAAGCAAAGGTTACAAAAGTTTTTCTTAACTTATATAGATTTTTACAGCTCATATAAACAAATCTATCTTATTTATAACTTTCATGTTTCTTTAAGTGTATTTAGTGTGGTTGTCATGTTGCAAGTGAGAAAAGTAGAAGTTTACCTAACCTACCTAGGTCAAGAGAAAAGGCGTCATATGAATACCATCATGAATGGTTTAATTAAACCATTAGCCTCTCTTAACAGTGTTAATTATTCCAGACTATTTTCATTTAATTGTATTACAGTTGCTTCTGTGGAGCACCACCCAGGGCCTTAACTGCTTACAGAGGTCTCTGTAGGAGAGTTTATTTTAAGAGGGCAATAAGGGATGAGTGTTATGTGTATTACGATAAGTATCCTCTTGTTGTGTGGCAACTTGAATGAAGCACTTTAAAAGAGAATAAGAAATACAAAGGCTTTGGTTTGACTAAAGCTACAAGATGCACAATTATTTACATTAGACCAAAATCTAACAATTAGCCATTTTATATTTATGATTATATTAGACATAATAATGCAACACAATAATATTTATCAAACAATATTTTCTGCTGCAATAAACTGCACAGGTTAAATGTAAGGAAGGCCGAAAACAATCCCAGCAAAATAATATTATATGTAAATAAATATATTTTATAATTCATATAAAGAAAAGGTTTATGTAGGGGAGGAGCTCAGGGGTCACAGATTTTCCCGCTTTTGTTGGCAATAATTAGGACAAACACAAATACAAATACACTTTGTTGGAGTAAAAGTTACTTTATTTCATATTTGACAACTGCAATAAATAGTACAGACAGTAGTAGAATAAGTACTCAGATACTTTACCTATAAATAAAAACAGTCATAACACAATGTAAATTAATATTTACTTAGTAAGTAAAAATAGAAAAAGTATTATCACCAAAAAAGTAATTATAATACAGAACGACCCTTTTCAAAGTGTTATAGATCTCATTGGATTATTACTGATCATTAACATGTTAGCAGCATTTTAATGATGTAGCTGTTGGAGGTGGGGCTAATACGAATTTAAATATAGGTTTATATTGCTTAGAGAGACTTAAATTATAACAATGCATCATATTTTATTTGTTGAGCGCACGTTTTGTATGTAAAATATGAACCTGACAAGTAACTATAGCTGTCAAAGAATGAAGTAGTACTAGAAGAATAAAACCTAAATAGAGTACAAGTACTAAAGCACATAAGTAGAGTAAATGTACTAAATTACTTTCCACCTCTGTTCCCATCATTTAGTTCCAGAGTAAAGATGTAGAGTTTAGATGATAGTCGTGTTGTTTCTCTGCTTTTAGCGGGTGATATTCAAAATAAAGTGACGTGTATTGTAGTGTGCGCCAATGCCAACGGAGGGGGGCGTCTCCAACTATTTTGTTACAAACACGAATCCGGAGTAAGGAGTCTTTTTCCTGGGTATGTAACAGCTGCTTAAACTACATAATAATAACAGTATTGCTCTTATGACGCGTGAACGGTGTTTATTTCGAAGCGGAGCGCGTTTAGTGGTCAGTCGCGTCTTTTTTAGATGAATTGAAGGGGGTTGTTTTTATGCTCGACTACAGAATAGCCCCAAAAAAACATAACGCGATACAAGGCTAAATGTTGCAGGACGTCATTTTGTCGGCTAGTAAACAATGTCCCCCCTGGCTGTGTGGTGGTAATGTGAGGCATCCAGCTGTCCGTGGAAGTGGAAACATTTTGTCTGCAGCGTTGTGTGAGCATGTAATGGATCGGTAGAGGAGGGGAGGAGGGGGGAGTTGTTGTGGTGAGACAGGTTAGACATTTTACTCCCCGACTATTGAAGTAAACAAAGCATATGATTTGTTCGGAGCGCGGTCGTCCCCTCTCTCTCTCTCTCTCTTTCTCTCTCTGCAGGAGAAATAATAGGGCTGCGTGTTGTTGTTGGGAGCGCGGAGAGAGAATGGCGAGGCTCCGCCGGGCCGAGGTTTCCACACCGCGACGCCGCCGTAGTTCCCGTTTCGTTTGACTTTGGCATTGTTTAGTAAAGGGCAACTGGATCGGCTCCTACCGCCGGAGGAAAAGATGCAGTGTTAGCCCGCCTACGGGCCCTACTTCACCGTGCCCACCGTGCGCTCATGCAAAGCAATTATCGGATGATGCATTTTGGTGCCTTTTGTTCGGAGTGTAAATACGCACGTCGACCGACGCGGAGTGCAGGCAGGCAGGCTGAGGGCTGTTCCTCCTAACCGTGTGCACCGTGTCTAGGGGAGGGATCTCCACAGCCTTCTCTTGCATGCTTTTGCACAAAACTTAAAAAAAAAAAAATGTTAAGCTGCAGAAAAATAGCCTCATATCGTGCGTTTAGGTGTATTTTTTTTAGTCAAATGCTGGTTTCGGCACGCAATAAATGTGGGGAAAAGCCAGTCTGCTGGATAGAGGAGTACTGTAATGTGTGTGTGGTGCTGCAGCCTCCGGTCGCTGCTGGATCCTCTCTGCCCGGGCTGGAATGAGGAATCCCGGGCTTGGTGTTGCAGCTCCGCCTGTTCGTGGGCGATGGTTTATTTTGGAAGTTCCACCTTTTTGGGATTTGCTATGACTGTCGCATGCAGTGATTGGCTGAAGCGTCCACAAAGAGGAGGGACTCAAGTGCAAAAGCAGACTCCCTCCCCTACAAAGTCACGTGTTACCAAACTCCAGGAAGTAGCTGGTTGTGTAGATAGATCTCAATACATCAGATGGATAAATGGATAGGACTCTAAATATATCCAAGTATAGTGCCTGGTAACTTTCTGTGGCCTACATGGTTAGTGCAAGTCTAGTAGATGCTGTGTATTTTGTATTAGTACAGCAAGGTGCTTGGTTGGATAAATGAGTGTTGAAAGTACTATAAAGTGAATCTATATATACACACACACACACACATATGTAATATACACCAGGCTGGATTACCAAGTGTCACGTGGGTATGATCTTGTGTCCCTGTTCTGTAGAGGAGTCATGAAACTAGTTTTAAGACCTTTGTTATTTTTAGTTTATATTATGCTCACATGGTGCATTTATAAAGTTGTATTTCGTCAATTTACCAAAAAATAAATGACATACAGAAAGAAAAACTAATTATATTTCGGTATGGGTGTAGCCTACTTCTTGTTTTTTTTGCAAAATACCATGAAGCTTATATAATAACAATAAACATTATTTTATTTTTATTATTTTCATAGCACTTTTCTTAACGTTACAAAGTGCACCACAACAAGAAAAAAATACAGTAATAATTAGGGCTGTCAATGTTAACGCGTTAACAAAAAAATAATTTTAATGCCACTAATTTCTTTAACACATTAACGCAATTGATCTTTCAGAGGTTGTAGCAGGCTTAGTTTTAAGCTACAGTGAAAAAATCCATTGGTACCAACCATGTCATACTAGCTTGTTGAGAAGAAGGTTAAATAACGCTCCAAACGGTCTCCAAATGACAGGAAAAACTGTCATGGCCATTTTCTAAGGGGTCCCTTGACCTCTGACCTCAAGATATGTGAATGAAAATGGGTTCTATGGGTACCCACGAGTCTCCCCTTTACAGACATGCCCACTTTATGATAATCACATGCAGTTTGGGGCAAGTCATAGTCAAGTCAGCACACTGACACACTGACAGCTGTTGTTGCCTGTTGGGCTGCAGTTTGCCATGTTATGATTTGAGCATTTTTTTTTATGTTAAAGTCAGTACCTGTGAGGGTCTCTGGACAATATTTGTCATTGTTTTGTGTTGTTAATTGATTTCCAATAATAAATATATACATACATTTGCATGAAGCTAGCATAGTAGCCCACTCCCATGTTGATAAGAGTGTTAAAATCTCTCTTTAAAGGTACATTTTGAACAGATAAAAAAGTAATTTGCGATTAATCATGGACAATCATGCGATTAAATATTTTAATCAATTGACAGCCCTAATAATAATAAAATACAAATAAAATGTAATATACGGTTCTTGATGGAAACTTGGAGTGAACAGGGGCACCCAGATCGGTTAATCAGGCCATGAATATATATACACACACACAACATAAATACAAAAAAAGCAGTTATGGTGCAAGTTGACAGCATTTATTCAGTATTCATTATTGAATGAACAGATGAATATATATATAACAAATGTCATTGAATACACATATATGTTAAGTTTGTCTTTGTGATAGGGAAAAATAATAGCCTCTGGAAGTTCCTCAGTTGTGAAGGAGTCTCGTAGGAATTATGGTATGCAGGTATTTTGCAGGATAAAGAATAGTCCTGCAGGACAAAGAGATTACTTTTTCAATAGTAAAAAAAAAAGCACTTAAAGTATAATTTGAAGACGCATTTACATTGTCAGGGGTCTAACAGTTACCTCAAATGTCATACTGTCCTCTCATAATACAAGCGGGACTCCTCTCACTGCTGGTATTGTCGCGCTTCAAGTCAAAATGGGCGTGCATGGCAACTGTGCGAGGAAAATCCCTGATTGACAGTTCAAACTACCAACCCGGGTCCATCGCCCCGCCCTCCCGTGGATCCTCTGAACGAACCGACCAATAGCGTCTCCCTGGGGGGGCGTGGCTACATCTGCAAACCCCGCCTCCCCCCTCTGAGCTAACCGAACGGAGATTGTTTTCCTTCTCTCGGGGAGATTTTCACTTTTGCAGCCTTAAAATTGTTTATTTTAAATCACACGCCACTTGATAAGTTGCTTTTGGCACATACTGTCACTTTGGTATCTCTACCCCCGGTCAGAGGTGTAGCGGGTTAAACCCAACAAATAACTGGATTATCAAAGCATCATTTTGTGATCTTCAGCTTGCTATTTGGGGAGAGGGGTGAGTTCATTCAGCAAGCTAACACGGCTACAGCTACATACGTTTTGAGTCCACCACACGGGGAATCGACTCTTCTTTGCATGCCACTCACTCTTAACCAAACCCGATAGAAGTACTCTAACAAATCGATAGCTAATACTCGCTTCAGATAGCCTGCTTCAGCTAAAGGTTAGCTGCATGTGCTTCAGCCCCCGGACGGTGCTACTCATGTTGTTTACATTAGCTATTAGCATTAGCAGCTAACTGGCAGCTCACAGCGCCTGTCGACAAAACAAGTTAATACACAAAACCAGCTTTCGTGTACTTTTAAGCTCTATAGGCGGCTAGCAAGTCAGCTACTTTTCCGTGCTTACCTGCTTGAAACGGGAGTGTAATTTGCAGCCCTCCTGCTGCCGCCGCCACGCTGTTAAATGGCGGGGCGGGGGGAAACTCGAGGTCGCTGCTTGTGTTGTTGCTAGGCCCGTAAAGGGGATGGTGAGGCGCTGTGGCTGTTAGCACGTAGCTAGCACACACATAGCTGCCTCTACGTGACTATAACGTTACTACACCGAAGTGAAGTTGAGGACGTAGTCTATAAATACTGCAGCCTCTGCCTTTCAGTGGCGGCAGAGCGACACTTTTTGTCGGTTAACGGCTCCTCAAGCTCGGAAGCGTTGCTAAGTTACACTTTAGTTCGACGGTGTCATTTGGAACGTAATTCATTCTATCTGATCACACATTCTAATCCCCCCCCCCCCCCGTCGTGTTTCTAGGCTTTGGTCTTTTCATTCAGATGCTTATGGAGTTGCTGCGTTGAGGAAGTTGTGAATGGCAGAACTCCCCACGTTCCCACAGCACCTGTTTGTTGCATCGGTGACGTCAGCTGTCTGTTAAAACTCGCAGCCTCCGCAGCCAATGAAACGCAACTCAGTGCATGTTAACATTTAAATGCATTTAGTCATCGCTTTAGCACCGAAAGAGCGCCTCGCTTCATTGACAGCATAATAAAAAGCATTGTGGGGAGAAATTGGTAGCTTTTGCATATTTGTAATATGCAGTATTCTCCTGTTCTTTATCACGTGTACAGTCCACGCTGTTGGTAAGGATTTCACAGGGTTTTTTAACAAGTTATGTTGTTCCAAAGTGTTGAGATTTGATTAAGTTTTATGTAGAACACGAGTCGTCAATGAATGAAGCTTTTATTTAGAACAAGGAGGGTGAAATGTATGAAAGTAGGGCTGTGATCGCATGATTGTCCATAGTTAATCGCGATTAATCACAAATTAATCACATTTTTTTATCTGTTCAAAATGTACCTTAAAGGGAGATTTGTCAAGTATTTAATACTCTTATCAACATGAGAGTGGGCAAATATGCTTGCTTTATGCAAATGTATGTATATATTTATTACTGGAAATTATCACACAAAACAATGACAGATATTGTCCAGAAACCCTCACAGGTACTGCATTTAGCATAAAATAATATGCTCAAATCATAACATGGCAAACTCAAGCCTAACAGGCAACAACAGCTGTCAATGTGCTGACTTGACTATGACTTGCCCAAAACTGCATGTGATTATCAAAAAGTGGGCATGTCTGTAAAGGGGAGACTCCCAATGACCCATTTTCATTCACATATCTTGAGGTCAGAGGTCAAGGGACCCCATTGAAAATGGTCATGCTAGTTTTTCCTCGCCAAAATGTAGTGTAAGTTTGGAGCGTTATTTAACCTCCTTCTCGACAAGCTAGTATGACCTGGTTGAGTCCGCTACAACCTAAAAAAAAATGTTTTTCCCTTCATCAAATCAAATTTAACTTTACTATCCAAAGAAAGAAATTAGTTCCACAAAAATGCACAAAATAAAACAACAGATACAGCCCATAGAAGGAGCAAAAGCTGTATGTTTCAGGGTGCTCTGCCTCAACTGTTAACTTTTCCCTAAATAACCCTCTCCAATCTGCTTGTGCTCACACAAATTTCCTCATTTTCATATTGTTGCTGCACCATCTGTGCGACAGTCCTTTGGTGACGTAGCTGCTCTGTAGTTACGTATGTAGCAGGACGGAGCTTCGGGCTTTTGGGATGATGATCAACAGCACATCTCATGTGTATACAATTTTGGGCATGGTGTTGCTGCGGAGGCTCAGGAGTGGGATGTCGACAATAACAAAAGTGTAATCAGACACTTGGAGTCTGCAATGACACGCACAAAGTTAATCTCATGTCAGTGTAACTTTGACCTAGTTCCCAAAAAAACAATGTCCCAAAAATATAATAAAACTGAAACTGACATGTGATATCATATGTTAGTAAATCAATACGCTCACATTGACCTCTGCAAACCCTCAGGTGTCATTGTGCAGCTAAAAGCATTGGGTGTTTCATTGGCTATATGGTTAGAGACCACGGAATAATTTTCTTCCCAAGCCAAACAACCGAAGTGGCTAGCTGGCACTGTGTGTATCCATAAATTCACGGTTGAAGTAAAAAAAAAATTACTGCCATATGCTCCTCAACAAAGTATTGAATGAAATCAAGAGGCTGATTTAATGTATTCTGATAACTTGACAGAAGCCTGCCAGTGTGAAATAGGGTCCATATGCTCTTTATCCGCAGGTCTCTCAGCTCTTCCGAATATGAGTTCATAATGAAGCGGCGACTGGAGGATCAGGAAACGGTTTTTGCGTCCCAGCAGCGGCGCCTCGCTGGCAACGCGGAGGTTTTCCAGCATCGCGTCCTGGCCCCTGCTCCGGCCCCGGCGGTGTATGAGGCCGTGTCTGACAACATGCAGCCCACAGCAGGCGTCCAGTACTCCGTCCCTCAGGGATACCAGGTATATGCCGCTTGTCCACTGCAGATTTGTTATAAGCTTACTGACTTTTAGATTTAAAACTAGGTCAAACACAGCAGTTTTAAGTCACCCGTTGCTCATAATGCTCATGAAGCTCTTTTTTTTCTTTCTGTAAGCTGTCAGCATGTCTCAATTTTTATAAAGATAAATTGTAGGGCTGTCCCCGTTTGACTAATCGGTCATTTTGGTCTTCGTCGACTAAGATTTCTTATGAAAACTTATAAACATATGAGCACATCTCTGGTAAACACAAGATTTAAAGTGGTGCTTTTGTGTGATTCTTTGTGGAGAAACTCAGTTTTACAGATCTGTCGATTAAATCAACTAATCAATTTATCGACAAAATTGTATGACTGCTAGTCGACTAAGAATTTCTTTGGTCGAGGACAGCCCTAATAAATTGCTGTATGCTTATTGTATGTGGTGATTTAAATGATTCTTCCTTTCATGACAAAGTCACAGTGCTATCCATCAGATATCTCACCAGATATACTAAACTTAACAACTCGCCGTCATTGTTGTAGGTGTCTCTGCTTTCCCAAGTTCCTGCCTTGGCCCAGAACAGTGGCGGGCACGGGCACACTCCGAGCCCGGCCGTCCATGGCGGGTCCCACCACCACAGCCCAGCAGTCCAGTCCCATGGGCCCTCAGTGATGTCAGGGCACAGCCACACAGCTGCTCCCCAAGCCTCTGCCCAGGGCCAGCAGTTCCAGAGGCTCAAGGTCAGTCCGGCCGTTTTATTTTGACAGGTTCTTGCAGGTTCCCATGGAAAACCTGCAAATGTCAAAGAGTTTTCATGCCAAAGAAGTTAGTGAAAATAAATATACAGGCGTCATTAGAGGTTTCAGGGAAATATGTGTATTCTTAGCCTGTCAAATGTTTAGTAGATTTGTTCTGTTGCTAGTAGTTTGAACACATTTTCTGGTTAGTTAAATGGCTGGTTCACCCGTACCACAAAAAAAATCGGATTTTCCCCTTAACCCAAGTTGTTTCTACCCATGCAGATGGTTCACAGGGAAGCATTTAAAAGCATAATTATATTTACTTTTATTTATTTATTTATTTACTGCATTTTTTCCCAGTGTCTGTCAACATTTCGAAATGCAATGGTGGGGTAAATGGTCACTGTTTTTGTTTATATTTGTTATAGTTCTTTTTAGGGATGTCACAATACCAGAAATTGAGTAGTCGATACTAATACCAGTGAAATTCCACGATTCTTGATACCAATTCGATATCATGTTGAAAAACAAAAATAAAACAATAAATCCCACGTTTAAACATCCACTCCTTTATTACCGTTTGCATACTGTTTTTTGTTAGGAAGTTGAAGAGGTCATAATTCCCTCTATTATCCATTTTATTTTGATGTGAAAACATCTCCTTCACACAACTGGATTTATTAAAGTTTCTCTCCAAAACTACATTTTACAAGATTACATTTGAACACATCATGATAACGTTAGAATTTATCATCATAATGTAAATCAATGGTATCTCGTGTTGAAGTTGGCAGGGCGAGAGCTAGTTAATGTTAGCTGTTAGCTGCGAGTGTGTAACAACACAAACACTATGCGACAGGGTAACAGACTACGACATAACACCGGGTCTACGTTAGTCTCGAGCCCTGACGGTACCTGCGGTACTGTAGAAAAACGAGTAACGTCACATTTTCAGAATTTTGGCATCGACTTGGTACTGAAGTATTGGCTCTTGTGACATCCCTAGTTCTTTTACTGTATGAATATGTGGTGTTTAATATCAGAATCGGGGCACTGTTGCCAAAAGTGAGTGTAGAAGAAAAACAGATTGGCAGATTGATGAAATTGACTTTCCCTCTTCTTTGTCCCCAAGGTGGAAGATGCTTTGTCTTACTTGGATCAAGTGAAACTGCAGTTTGGCAACCAGCCTCAGGTCTACAATGACTTTCTGGACATAATGAAAGAGTTCAAGTCTCAAAGGTGAGGCCACTGTTTGATTTTACTGAAAAATACTGTTTTATTAGGATGAACACCCAAAGTTGACAAACTTTGTGTACAAAATATACATTTTATGAGTTCTTACTCGTTCAGTCCTACCTTGAACAACAGTGTCATGGTAACTAATTTGCACAATTCAGGACTAATAATACTAATAATAATGAAAATAATAAGCAGCTTGTCTGTAACTTGCAGAAGCCGAAGGATAAGACCACAAATCTCGTGACTCACTAGGACAATTTCCATGTGTCCCAAAAAAAACATGAAAAGTTGTTGACTAGTCTTCAATCATGGATTTTTTTTTTTGCCTCCATAAAGATAATTAACATATTTTCATTGACCTCGTTTGTTGAGAACGACCAGTCTGTTTTCCCTGTCAGAGATAGTCTGTAAAAGTTGGCGTTTGTTCAGAACAATCTTAAGTTGAAAGGGTACAAGCTGCTCTTGGTTTGGTAAACTAAAGCAGGATGACAGTTGATGCAAGACAGTTGCAGGCACATTTCTCAGATTGGGAAAATATATGAGGATGAAATTGTGACTAAATTATAGAGACACAACCAAGAAATTTAAGTTAATTTATTCTTCAAGTAGAAGGTCAGTCAGAAAGACCTGATAACATTAGATTTACTGTGAAACAACAACAGTTTTGTTCATTGTTTGTACAACATCTTGAATCTTTGCATTGTTTTGCCGAGAGAGTATGATAAGTAGAAGCTGTGCATGGGTTTGTGTGAGTGTGAGGATTCAGTCTAACTTTTAGTCATCTTTAAAGTGGTGTAATCAAACATCTGAATCAATGCTACATGAATAATCCCAGAATCTAAAGGCAGTTCAGGGCTCCAGACTAACTTTTCCACTGGTAGCACTGGTGCTACCAACTTTTTCAGTTGGTGGCCGCAGGTTTCTTTTTGGTACAGCATGGTATTAATCCATGGTGGAAAGTAACTAAGTACATTTACTCAAGTACTGTACTTAAGTACAATTTTGATGATACTTTCTATTCCAATACATTTCAGAGGGAAATAGAGTACTTTTTACTTAACTACATTTATTTATAATGAGTATATGAAAAGAAAATGAATAAAGTCAGCTCTTTTGCAGCCAGCTACAACATTAAAATGCATCTTACATGTTACTGCATCAATAATAAAATCTAATATTATAATAGTGTAACAACTAAAGAGCCCATTTGGCTGCATAGTCAGTACTTTACTAAAAAGTGAATGACAGAATATACTGTAGATACGACAGTGCTACAACAATCCTTCATTGACCTATAAATCAGTTCCTACACTGTGTAATTGAACAGACTAGCAAACTTACATTTGTCGAGTCAGAGATATTGGTTCTCATGTTTGTCTTGTACTTGTGTTTTTGAAACAGTTGCTCAAATTACAGAAGAGATTGGCAGGATGACAGCCAGGGTAGTTCTGACTTCATTCTGTGTTTTTGTTTTGTTTTTCCAGTATTGACACCCCCGGGGTCATCAGCAGAGTGTCACAGCTCTTCAAAGGTCACCCCGACCTCATCATGGGCTTCAACACCTTCCTGCCGCCCGGCTACAAGATCGAGGTCCAGAACCCTGACCTGGTTAACGTGACCACGCCTGGTCAGATCCACCACATCACCCCGCACGGCATTTCAGTCCAGAACATCCCCATAACAGGAGCAGCTCCCCAACATCCGCCCCAGCTCCCGTCTGCTGCGACCACCACCGCTCCGCCCCTCCTGACGCAGCCCACCCCCGCCAAGATGAGCAAGGTGAGTGAATCAGAGTGGGAAGTGACTAATGGACACCAGCAGAGTTGCACAAACAAAAAGATATTTTTACTCCCATCACCACAGAGGTTCAAAGTAAAAAAAAAAATTTTTTTTTTTTTGTGGTGCAGCATCTGGTTAAACACCACTAAATCTTTAATGTTGTGGCCTTCCCCAGCCTAATCAGCCCCAGGCGTTGACACCGAGCAGTCAGAGCAATCCGTCCATCCCTGCGTACACCTCTCCTCGCTCACCGCCCATGCAGCTCCACCCGCCACTCAGCGGGACGCCCACTGGGCCGCCCATGCAGAACAACCAGCCGGTGGAGTTCAACCACGCCATCAACTACGTCAACAAGATCAAGAACCGCTTCCAGGGCCAGCCCGACATCTACAAAGCGTTCCTGGAGATCCTCCACACGTACCAGGTCAGTGGCCGCAACTGAAGCAGAAAATTTGGCATAAAGTTTAAAAAAATTACTTTTGTGGCTTTAAAAGATCAAATTCTTCCATTGCTAATATGAAACGGTGCAATTGCAATTAACAAGGCTGCAAACTCGTCATCGTGACCACGAGAGACTCTATAAGGAAGTGTCACTTTGTTGTGGTTAACGTTACTGATCGTCAGCCCTCAATATGTTTTAAGCTCTGAAGATATATATATATATATATATATATATATATATATATATATATATATATATATATATATATATATATATATATATATATATATACTGATAAAATGCTAATATAATAGTATAACAATGCATCTATACCCTTTCAAAGACAAATTCAGACATTGGAATTGGAATGTGAAAAAAATATTAAAATATCCTAAATAAATAAAACATCAATAAAATAAAATCACACAACCAAAACAATAAATAAAATGGCTCTGTTACCAAAAATTGCACTTCAATAAATATCAAACATTTGGCGCGGGGGTATAGTGAGTCATTCATTCCAACAGGGAATATCCTGAAGTTTCTCAGTTTCTCGATGGTTAGAACATTTGTTAACAAAAAGTGCAAAGTAACAACATATAAGCAATAAGTTAGAGATAAGTAACAGCAACACTCCTCTCTCATTCGGCTCAAACCCAAAATGTTCCTACACCGGAGCTGTGGACGTTCAGTCGATAACAAAAAAACGATTGAGGTCATGTCCATATATTGTACAATAAGTCTTATTATTGTGACAGGCCTAGTCGTCACAGTTAGGTAGGAACCACAGCTGAACTAAACTTAAGAAGGAGACGCATACAAGCTCATTTTGAGCAGAAAACACAACATGTTTATGTGTATTAGCCTCGTATGCCAACAAGAATCAGTGCAAAAATAAACTGTAGTGTGCACTTCCTGTTTAAGGAAGGAGCCCAGCTTGACCTCATGTTTCTAATGAAACTGTTTTCGGTTATGAAACATGAAATGTTGCTGTTTCAGTAACGTGACCCTGTCCAAAGTGAGCTTAGCTTTGTTTGGCCCCGTGGGAGCGGCGACACGACGACAAGCACGACCCTACTCTCAAAACTGTCACCTTTTTCATCCCACTAGAGTTTGGAGGCTTGAAATAAGAAAACCAGGAGGCCTTTTTGACCTCTCATATTACTCAGATTCAGCAGTAACTTCACAGTAAACGTGTGTTTGTCCTCTACAGAAGGAGCAGCGTAACGCTAAGGAGGCTGGTGGGAACTACACACCGGCTCTGACGGAGCAGGAGGTGTACGCTCAGGTGGCGAGGCTCTTCAAGAACCAAGAGGACCTGCTCTCAGAATTCGGGCAATTTCTCCCTGACGCCAACAGTTCAGTGGTGAGCTGAGACACTTCTGTACAAGCACTTACTTCAAGTATGGAGTAAAAGAGTTATTTTAAGGATGTGCTGTTTCTCAGTGGGTCTCATTAAAATAATTTAGACCAGTTAAACAATCTACATTCAACCTTGTTCTTAACACTGATCTTCTATCTGTAGTTCTGGAGATCCAGAGTTTCAGAGAGCGTATTCATGTACCCTCGTCTTAATCAGCGTTGTGTATTCTCCATAGCTGCTAAGTAAGACCACAGCTGAGAAGGCAGAGTCCGTACGGAACGACCACGGCGGTACTGCCAAGAAGCTGCAGGTCAACAACAAACAGAGGCCCAATCAGAACGGCTGCCAGATCCGTCGTCATCCAACTCCGGGGACCACACCCCCCGTCAAGGTACATGCATGCATCCTCACATACTGCTGAAGCTATAGTCCTGTATACTCCTGCTTCCTGCTTATTTCCTGTCTGTTTTTGTAACGGTTGTACCGATGTCTTCTCGTTGCTGTTTTGGTGACGCTACAGAAGAAGCCCAAGTTACTGAATCCGAAAGATTCGTCGGTGGCAGAGGCCAGCAAGCATGGAGTCGGAACAGAATCTCTGTTCTTTGAGAAGGTGAGTTTTTTAGGATGCTGTGTTTTATCTCTATGTGAAAAGTAAACAGTCATTAAATGAGAGGATATGAACTCATATATATGAGATATGAAGAAAATATCAAGATATGAAGGAAGAAAGCAAATTACTAAGTTACACAGATAGCATTTTAAATCAGAGCAAAATCTTGGAAAAGTAATACGGAGACAGTGATAATGTTTTTATATTGATTTGTTTTATCAAGTGTCTAATAATGGTTAAAGCTGCAGTAGGCGAGATTGGAGCAGATATGATAAAAAAAGTTATTTTTATAAAACCGTCGCTATATCGTGACAGTAGTACATGAAACAGGTAACCTGAAAAAAAACATGTTCCTCTGCGTCCTACTGTGTCCTCCGGTGCTCCTAACGGCATCTGCAAGATTTCACTTACCGTAGGAAAACAAGCAGTCAGAGCTGATCTGAGGTCCGTTGTCCAGCTGCCGTCTATGAGAGCCGGCTTTCAATCACTCGCGAACTCTGACCAAACGGTCAAACTAGGCAGCGCTGATCAAATATGAATCAATATTATGTTACGTTAATGCCTATTTCTCGCCTCAAATGTTTTCAGAATCATCTTGTAGTGTACTGTTTAGCTGTAAAATGAGAAAGTTTGTGACGTGGCCGCCATTGAAAAATCTGTTGAAGGAATGCCAAGTTCTGGTCACATGACCAGAGCACAGCCAATAGGAACGCTCTCTCAATGAAATGACTTGTGATTGGTCAAAGTCTCCCGTCACGGGGAGCCAAAAATCAACCCTTTTTTGTTGCATAATATTTGCGTTCTTGTGAAAGTACTCATAACAAAAACAACAGTTCGAAAAATATATATTGACGTGCAAATTAATCACACGAAAAAAATGCCCCCCGTGTCTTGACGCCTTCAGATTGCACAAAAAGTAGTGCTATGGTGTTGGATGTTACAGAGTCTGTGATAAATGCAAATGAATATCCAACTGTTCTGATAATTAAAGAAAAAAAAGTAAACTTCTTTTACTCAGATTTTATGCGTATGGCGGTGTGTTCCCTATACTACGACAGTTTTCCTAAAATTCGATTTTAAATATCGCAATATATGGAATCATAACCCCTCTATTATGATATGTATCATATCACCAGATTCTTGCCAATACACAGCCGTAGTATTTTGGATATTTTATGTATCTCCATTTGGCTCTGTCACATACTGTATATTGATTTCTCACCACAGGTGCGCAAAGCCTTGCGAAGTACAGAGGCCTACGACAACTTCCTGCGGTGTCTGGTCATCTTTAATCAGGAGGTGATCTCCAGGGCGGAACTAGTGCAGCTGGTGCTGCCCTTTTTAGGGTGAGTGCTCCGTCATCTCACATGGAAAATTACATAAATGTTTTTTTTTTCACAGTATACGATATATATATATCATACATATGTTTTTCACTTAATGATGTTATACAGGAAATTCCCCGAGCTGTTCAACTGGTTTAAAAACTTTTTGGGATATCGAGAAATGTCCCACATCGAACCGTACCCTAAGGAACGGGCCACCGAGGGCATCGCCATGGAGATTGATTATGCTTCCTGTAAGAGGCTAGGCTCCAGTTACAGAGCTCTGCCCAAAAGCTACCAACAGCCCAAGTGCACCGGCAGGACTCCACTTTGTAAAGAGGTGAGAGCGGCACTCTGGAAAAGTTGAGAGAGGAGCAAAATGTTAAGAGTTAGATTTGGAAAATGTCATAAATTACATCATCAAGTCAGGTTTTTGTTTTAAAGCCTGACAAGTTTTGTAATTACTGAAACTTCAGTTGTCTTATCTTGATCCAGTCAAGAACATCCAACAAAAATATGTAAATATGGACAGATTGGATTTATTAAAAAGATGAGATAAGACCTTTTTAAAGATGACACACTGTTTGTTTCTTGCGGCGTCCAGGTCTTAAACGACACCTGGGTCTCCTTCCCCTCCTGGTCTGAGGACTCTACGTTTGTCAGCTCCAAGAAGACTCAGTACGAGGAGCATATCTACAGATGTGAGGACGAACGCTTTGAGGTGAGCAAGTCATTAAACATTTACGACTTGTCTTCTGATGTCACCACAGGGGTGAAAAATAACTTACATTTTCCTCTTGCAGGATGTCTTTCTTTCTCTTGTCTTTGTCCTAAAACATCCCTGAACAAATACTTCTGAATTACTACAGTGAAACTGCTCAGTGGCGAACACTAGTAGAAACAGTAGTAGATGAGAATATTATACAGTATGAGCTTTTGAATTAAAGATTAAGGGCATGCACACCAGGGTTATTATAGTAAACTGAAACTGAAACTAAAATGAAGATAAATAATTTAGTAAACTGAAAACCAAATAAAAACTATATCACTATATATCCTTTCCCAACTATATATCCTTCAAGAAAAACTAAAACTAATATTGCCTGGTTAAAAAACTAATACATATGAACGTAATTCATTTCTGTTTTAATTTTGAGCTACAACATATCACTATTGAAAAAATGAGACAGCATGAATTTCCGTCAACTCTCGTGACATTGAACCACAGAAATTGAACGGACTTGACCTTCCAGGAGATGGCGCTATGACGCAATCGCTTCACATCCGACACTAAAGTAGCACGAAGATTAAACATTAAACATTATGGCCATTCTTACATAGTTCTCCAACCATGTATTTTGTATGTATATGTAGCTACTTCTGAGACATTAAAGCTGGCCCTAACAAAAACAAACTAAAACTACTGTAAAACTAAATATATATAGAAAATTTACTAAACCTCTCTGAAATCTGAAACTAAACTAAATCTAGCGAACACACTCTGAACACTAAGTAAAACTAAACAAATGAAATTGAAAAGTCCAAACTAAAATAAAATAAAAACTAATTGAAAATTCAAAACTATTATAACCTTGATGCACACACAGCGATGGGTATTAAAACCGCCGTGTTTTTCTCACCCACAGTTGGACGTCGTACTGGAGACCAACCTGGCGACCATCAGAGTCCTGGAAACGGTACAGCGGAAGTTGTCCCGCATGTCAGCGGAGGAGCAGGCCAAGTTCCGCTTGGACAACACGCTGGGCGGCTCCTCGGAGGTCGTGCACCGCAAAGCCATCCAGAGGATATACGGAGACAAGGCGCCCGACATCATCGATGGCCTCAAGAAAAACCCCTCCGTTTCTGTCCCCATCGTGTTAAAGAGGTGGGAGTCGAAGAAGCTCCTGAATGATGTTTTTTTTTTAATTACCTTTTTAATTAGCTGATATGTGTATTTGGAAACAAAATCAGTTTTTAGATGAGAGATTGTTCTTTAACCAGAGTTCTATCTCGTAGTTTTGAATATGGTGAAGAATCAGTAACATAAGTATGTGTGAGTCACCAGCTCTTTGTTTACATAGTGCAGTAAATGCGTGTACAGCAGCTTCTTTTGGGGCCAGACTGAAGTTATGAACCACAGCTTATAAACCCACTGATCCACACACGGGAGGAAAAGCCAATATGACGCTGGAGTGGTGGATTTAAAAATAGCTCCTGAGATTTAACGTGTGCTTTTTATAGACTACAGTCTCCATTGCAGCGAAGGGATTTGAAAAGACTCTAACAGTATTTTAATTTACTACTCCTGCCAGAAATGCATAATGTTGCAGCAGAGCATTGAGTCTTGAGATGATGTGAAGAACAAAAGCGACACTGAATGCTCAAGCTTGTAGTTTGAGTGTGAAAGTTACAGATTTTAGTTTAAAATATAAATTCAGAGATTGTGTGTGAAAGTTACTTGACTTTGCCTTCTCCTCTAACCAGATTAAAGACCAAGGAGGAAGAGTGGCGGGAAGCCCAACGAGGCTTCAACAAGATCTGGAGGGAGCAGAACGAGAAGTATTACCTCAAGTCTCTCGACCATCAAGGCATCAACTACAAACAGAATGACACCAAAGTGCTTCGGTCCAAGTCCCTGCTGAATGAAATCGAAAGCATTTATGATGAGGTTAGTTTCTTTTCTTCTGTACTTCAGTGCAACACTAACAAGAAATGTGGAATAAAACCTGAATTTACCAAATGCCGTGATTAGCTATTTGTTTTTAATGTCATGTTTTATATAACATAAACTGCTTTAGAGCTGCAACAATCGATTAGTCGATCGACAGAAAAATAATCGTCGACTATATCAAATAAATTAAAAAATTAAAATTTTATAAATAGATCAAAAATTGTGAATTATCACAACCACGACCGGTCCTTGAGCATACAGTCATAGAGGAGCACAAAAAACATCAGACTGACGGGTCCACTAGTATGTGTGTTTAGCTGCGGACAGACAGACAGATACACACACGACTGTAGAAACAGGAGACTGTAGAACCACACTTTTATTTCAAGGTCAACATCAAGCAAAATCATATTCTTTGTATCCAAATTGCTGACATTTCATTTTTCTCGCTCCGCAGCGCCAGGAGCAGGCGTCTGAGGAGAACGCCACTCCACCCATAGGCCCCCACCTGACGCTGGCGTACGAGGACAGCCAGATCCTGGAGGACGCAGCGGCGCTCATCATCCACCACGTCAAGCGGCAGACCGGCATTCAGAAGGAAGACAAGTACAAGATCAAACAGATCATCTACCACTTCATCCCCGACATGCTGTTCTCTCAGCGGGGCGATCTCTCCGACGTAGAGGAGGAGGAGGAGGAAGAGGAGATGGATCTGGAGGAAGGCGCCTCCAAAAAGCACAACGGCGTCCCCGGCAGCGGGAGCCCCTCCAAGTCCAAGCTGCTGTTCGGCAACACGGCGGCGCAGAAGCTGCGCGGATCTGACGACGCCTACAACCTCTTCTACGTCAACAACAACTGGTACATCTTCCTGCGATTACACCAGACGTTGTGCACGCGTCTGCTGCGGCTCTACGGGCAGGCGGAGCGACAGATCGAAGAAGAGGTCAGAGAACGGGACTGGGAGAGGGAAGTCCTGGGACTGAAGAAGGAGAAGAACGATAATCCTGCCATCCAGCTGAGACTGAAGGAGCCCAGTGAGTAACAACATGTTTTATGTTCTTAAAGGGACAGTTCACCCCAAAATCAAAAATACATATTTTTCCTCTTACCTGTAGCGCTATTTATCAGTCTAGATTGTTTTGGTGTGAGTTGCTGATCTGGGGCTTTTGTCGGGGAGCGGAAAATCAGGGCTAAAGTTGTTTAGTGTGAACTAGGCATTATTGCAAACAATGGACATTGCAAGAGAAGGGGATTAATAGTTTTATTGAAACTGACAAAAAAGTGAATAAAGAAAACTAAAAGTGGAGGAAAATACAAAGACGTATTGAATATTGAACTCAGATTTGGAAAGTTAAACTTCTGCCAAAATGAGCACCGCTTGCCAAAGATGATTGATTTGAAATGCCGCCAGTCTGTCAGTCATGTGCGGATGCACTCAGCCATCTGATTTATTTTTATAATATTTCTCTATTTTCTCTAGTGGACATTGAGGTGGAAGATTACTACTCAGCCTTCTTGGAGATGGTCAGGAATTTGCTGGATGGAAACATGGAGGCTTCTCAGTACGAAGACTCGCTGAGGGAAATGTTCACCATCCACGCTTACACCGCCTTCACAATGGACAAGCTCATCCAGAGCATCGTCCGGCAGGTGAGCAGCCGTTTGTTCTCTCGCCTCCAGTTTTCATGCGTCGTTTGGCGGGCATATTAAGCCTCCATTAGCGCAGTGAAAATAATTCTGACACTTTCAAATAGTTGTTTTCCACTTTAAAACAATTCCTTCTCTCCATCCAGCTCCAGCACATCGTGAGCGATGAGATCTGTGTCCAAGTAACGGACCTGTACCTCTCAGAGAGCGCTAACGGCGCCACCGGAGGAACCATGTCCGCCCAGTCTTCGCGGAGCTCTGCGGAGGCCACGTACCAGCGGAGAGCCGAGCAGCTCATGTCTGATGAGAACTGCTTCAAGGTAAATACATGACCTTGCTGGGGAGGTGATGCAATTGTATTATGGGAGATGAAATATTGTGCAGAAGTTTTGAAAATATGGAAATGAGTTCAATTAAAGTTCATGTAAGGAGAAGTGCTAATTTTCCAGAAGGCTGCAGAGTGGTTGCTTTAATTAATCCAGATATGGAAAATTTGTTTGCTGCAGAGAGGAACATCCCACCCAAACCTACTGAGAGGATTTCTCGTATTTATTTAAATTCTGTTTCTCTGGTGTGTTCACAACCAATAAATCTTTTATTGTAACAAATTAAAACTTGAAATAAAAGCAGTGCTGTGCATAGTAGTACTCATTTAGGAGTTAAAGCGTCTAAAATGAGGTTTAAAAAATGTACAAATCAGACAGTCCGTTAAACATGAATATGCTGTCTGCAGCTTACCAGTTATTCAATTATGAAATCATTTTTTTAAAGCTACACTGGCAATGTGTAAAAGCAGCTGCCACCCACAAGCAAATTTCCCTTTTGCACTTTGAAAGCTTCATTTTACTGTTGATAGCCGGCTCGGTTCACACGAGTTTATCCAGTTTTGTCAAAAAATAAATTACAGATCTGTTGTTGAAAACTATGACTTAAAACGTAATCACCTTGTAGTGACACTTTTGTGTTAGATGGAAAAGTGAAGTGAGAGGCATTCCATGAAATACGGCTTACAATATGTATGTTTTTCTGTTTTTTTTTTGTTTTTTTTTAAATTGATACTTTTGGTTTGTTTTCTATTTAGTCAGGTTCAGTTTCACAGTGCACAAATTAAAGTGGACCAATAAAGAAATAAAAGTATTGTAAATTTGCAGAGGGGCGTGTACGAAGGAGCGAATTTATCTTTTTCGCCTCAAGAGCTGCCACTTACAGTATATGAAGGGAATCTGCTGTGCTCACGAATCCCTTCTCCTCCAGTTTATCTCCAATGACTTTATAAATGTCACTATTTTTGTGGACTTTATTTATCATATTCTGTATGTTCTGCAGGACTTCTGCAGAAGTCCAGGTTAGTCCTCTCCCTCTCATCTTAATGCTCGCACAGGCAGCCTGCATTTTGGTTCGCTTAGAAACGGTCCGAGACCACCATCACAAGCGGTCTCGGATCGATTGTTTTGGTCCGCACCAGCGTACGATTTCTGCGTTGACAACTGCCCAAAAGAACCGCACCAGATTTCAATTAAAACAGACTAAATGTTGGCTTGCAAAAACACCCCGAGTTGTTTTTCTTTGCATCATCACATTTATTTAACACTTACAAGAAGAATGAGTCGAAGAAGTGATTTTGGATTCCAGCCTAAGATGTTGATGTTGCAGCTACTTTGTTTGCACCTCAGCCCTCTGAGCTCTCACGACATCCTGGCTTTTTTTTTTTTTTTTAAATCTCTCACGCTGAATTAATTTAGCTTCACACTTGCTTTGTGTCTGTCACTTCCTCAGGTGATGTTTTCGAGGAACAGAGGGCAGGTGCAGCTCACGGTGGAGCTGCTCGACACGGAGGAGGAGAACTCAGACGAGCCCATGGAGGCTGAGGTGAGAAACTGTTAAACCCACCTGAAGACTGTCGGTTTTAATATTTCCTTTTTGTCTATTTTTACAAACCAGTGCGGGATTTTAAAGCAGATAGAATCTCTGTGATGGCTGGAAAACTGCTAAAATTAGGAGGACTTGGGACCATGATATTTGGATTTTGACTTGTCTTATATTCCCACTCTGATGATTAGTGGCAGTGAATGATTCTCATTTGGTTGCTTATGTCACAATAAGTAATACATGTGCGTATTATCTTCATATTATATGAGAGAGCTAAATATCCAGTGAATAAATGCAAATAAAAGTTGTTTTTACATTCTGTCTAGTAAGAGGGTCCACTTTTCCAGCTGGAGTGGAAAAACTAGTAAGGACCTATTGCCAACCTTTTGGTAATACTGGTGTCAGTAGTGGTGTTTATGTACCCAATTTGTGTCTCACTTTTGTGTTATACTTGTCCTTGGTTTGCAGCGTTGGTCTGATTATGTTGGACGCTACTTAAACCCAGATTCCACCACACCTGAGTTGAGGGAGCACCTCGCTCAGAAGCCAGTTTTTCTTCCCAGGTGAGTCGTCACATCAGATTTGTTTTTGTCAAATTTGAAAATCATGTTTTGAATTGTGAATGCAGTTTTATTTCTTTTGACTCAGAAAAAATAGGGTGATGTTAATGGTAAGGATTTTTCTTTTACTGCATAACATCAGAGTATCTTGCTCAGTAAACTGAACACATCTCCTGCTCTGAAAGTCAAGTCGAACATGAGTCCTTTTGATTAAATTAACTCCAATCGATTTGTTCTGACACATTTCCCGCTGGGGCTCATTAGTCACTCTCATCACGTTCGTCTCTGCACTCGTAACCAGGAATCTGAGACGGATCAGGAAGTACCAGAAGGGCCGAGAGCAGCTGGACAAGGAGGCCTGCGAGGGAGGCAAGAAGTCCCTGGAAAAGGAGAAAATGGAGTGCATGTTCAAACTCAACTCTTACAAGATGGTGTACGTCTTCAAGTCTGAGGATTACATGTACCGACGCACTGCCCTGCTGCGAGCTCAACAGGTATTCACTGCTTTTTTCCTGCTACTACTACGTGCTGGCACCTCACTGACCTCCAAACGACTTAGTCCGTTACTCTGTCTAGTGGATTTCTCCTTTACTGTGTTTAAGGTGTAGGGGGAGTAGTGAGGGTGTTATATCTCTAATCTAAACTAATCTAGTATTTGAATGTAACATTAAGCATTTTAGCAGGTTGTTCCAGAGTTCCTTATCAGCTGTCAAAGCATTTAAATGTAAGCAGAGGTGACGTATAGAGGTGGAAAATAGAGATCACTTTGCTAACTACAATAGACTGACTGTCTTCTAGGGTTGTACTGGATAGTTCGAAGCTTCATTCGCAACGTTGACATTCAGATTCTAAATCAACTTTTGAATGCTGTGCAGCTTCTTCTTTTCTGCGTGTCTATTTATTCTGTTTAAACTTGGTATATCTGCACAGTTGCAGATAAAGATAAGGCTAGATTATACTATTTGTAGGATTAGATTCCTGTGATGGCTGCATAGGATTGTTTCCAACTCCAGACCGTTGTGAAGTCCAAGTGTATTGAAAAAAAGAGAGATGTCATCATTTCCAAAATTCACAACATGTTTTTATCTAAAGAAATATTCTGCTTCATTCCAGATTTGTTGGCGTTTAGCCTTTCAAAAACAACATTTTTCACTGCGGTCAAAAAACTGTTTGCTCTCCCGCTTGCTGCACATAAAGGGAGGCAGCACCTGTAGTAAAGGGCTGGTCTAGCAGCAATCTAACAGCACCATAAATTACATTTATATAACCACAATAACAAAAAAGAATACCATTTTTTGGGCAGTGACTGTCTTCAGTTCAGTCTCACTCTGTTGCTGGTTCTTGCCTGTTCTTGAGAGTTAGATGAGAAGATTGATACTACTGTCAAATCTAAATATGTAAATATGTAGCAGGAGCCAGCAGCCAGTTAGCTTACCTTAGCATAAAGACTAAAAACAGGTAAACAGCCACCTTCAGATGTGAGGTTGATATCAATCTTTTTATCAAATTTTTTTGGTAGTTTTTCCCAAAATTTCAGACTATTCTTTTAAGTTCAGTACAAACTAGGCTTATACAAGCACAGTCTATAGGGCTAATAGCCTTGTAGAGGCACGTAACATATGACTGTTGAATGTTGGGGCTTTCAGTCCCCAGTGAGGGGAGCTCTACTGCAAAAAGCCTCTCACAGTGACACAGATGATTCAGTCCATTCAGTTTAGCTTGAGAATTCAGTGTTGAAGATTTGTTCTGTCTTGTACTAATCATCTCTAATCACTTTAAGAATCATATCTGTAAATGTCTTCGTCTTCCCTTCCTCTTCACCCAGGCTTTTGGTCATCAATAACCTCAGTTATCCATCTATCTTTGTTTTTTCTGTACCTGTGTTGAGTTGCTTTGTTTTGTTTCTCTCCCTACCTCCATGTAAAGTGTCTTTGGGTTTCTTGAAAGGTACCATATATATGCAAGTTATTATTATTAGCCACTGAGTATTAAAACAACTTCCCGTTTTTCCCCAGTCACACGAGAGGGTGAGCACACGACTGCACAAACGCTTCCAGGCCTGGGTGGACGTGTGGGCCAAGGAGCACGTCACCCGCGACATGAACGCCGAGACCAATAAGTGGCTGATGGGCAACGCGCGTGAAGGCCTATTACCCTGCACCACCAGCCGCAACCCAGAGATCCTTCACTTTGTGAACATCAACAAGTACCGCGTCAAATACGGCCCGCCCAGCAAGGCGCCGTAGCCGAGGAGAAACGGGAGAGAGAGAGAGAGAGAGACTGATATCTGGGGGTGTTGGGTCTGAAGTCAAACAGGTCAGGAGTAGAGGTAGGACGAGGGCTTATTAATTTGTTTTTAAGTTCGACATGGGAGCACAATTAAGCTAGCTACCGTGTACGTTGCACCCGGGGCGGCGGGATTACCGATTTTACCAGCGTTTTTAGCTGGGCCCATTTTTTCGCAGGGCCTTTTGGTGCCAAAACTTAGGAATCGTCACGATCCAGTGAAGCTCTTACCAGCACTCGGAGCCACCTCTCAAACTTCCCTGAGCCTTTTCTACGGGGCTTAGCGGCGTAAACGGCGAGCCTGTGAGAGATAGAGTGGTGCTTTTTGTACTTTATCACAACTGAGCTTCGGTTTTAGATTTTTCGACTGACCATTTTATCTGAAGCCATCAGAAGAAGAGCTCTTATCGGAATAAATCATACAGGGATTTCTTTATGATAGTGTTATCCTACAGTATCCATGGGAAAACAATATGGTGGACAAGTGCACTTATTTAGAAAGAGGAAAAACGTTTCAAAAAGTTTTGTTTCCCAGATTGGAGGTTCGGAAAGGGAGCACAACGAAGTCTGAGAGATCTGGTTCTGACATTCCTGCGTTAAGGCCAAATCACGATTATGTTCCTATCACTAGACGGAAAGAAGGTTACATTTCCTTTTCCGAAACACGTGGCAGCATTATTAGAAACTGTGCCTGAGCCCCAAACAGTTTTGGCGGGTTAACGTCAAACAGCACTGTTGCATTTATGTATTAAAAAAAAAAAAAACTGATAAAGAAAAAAAAAAATTAGCCTCACAACACTGTTTGGTCTCAGACTGTAAAATTGTATAGCTTGTGAATGTCAGATACTGACATGAATTCCAGTGTATGTGTTGTGTATATATATTATATATAGTTCTATTAACACAAATGATCCTCGCCGCCCTGGACGTCAACCTTTTTAAAACGCCCTCCGCCAATACATCAGCTTGTACACACACACACACACACACACACACACACACACACTCACTCGTCTCATTGTGGGAGGACTGTCCACATGCCGTTCACGTTGTAAATACACTGTATATAGTCTCAGACTTTTTATGACAGATCTGTGTTGTTGTGCTAGTAATACTTTCCAAGCTTACTGTGGACTTTAGTGATAAATGGCTAAAGTTAGTATGTATATGAAAAAGACAAATGCAAGACCATTTATTACAGTTTTTACCAAAGGGAGTTGATTATAAAAATAGCTGTTTTCCCCCCTTTGTGTGTTCCTTTATGTCTTTTCTTTTTAATTTCTGTAGTAAAAAAAAAAAAAACGTGGAAAAAGTAGAAATGTATCCAGGTCTTTCAGTTTTTATATATGAGAAATAACTTTTTTTCTTCTGAATGTGACATTTGGTTGGTTAAGAAAAATCACTGCCCCCCCCTTTTGACAGCCGACACCGTCCGTGGTGATGGTGGGACTCATTTCATTTGTCTTCAGATGAATAGACTCCACAACGGTCTCACCTTGTGATGCACGCTTCCCTCCCTGGATAGATTTCTGCTGCAAACATCACCCCACACCATATTTTTGATAATGGAAGAAGTCACACGAGCATGTCTTTAGTCCCTTTATTTAGACATTATTTAAAGTAATAATAAAAACGACATTTGTAGCCTACGGAGCCCTTTGTGGAGTTGTTGAGTGATTTTATTTTTTCACACTTCAGTCATTCATGTTGCAGGAACTAGCAGGAAAGCCAAAAGAGAACCTTTTCTGTTTACCTCTTATCAAACACACAATAGATACATACAGCAGAGCTGCAACAGTTAATTGATTAGTTGTCAACTATTAAATTAATCGGTTTGAGTAATTTTTTAAGAAAAAAAAGTCAAAATTCTCTGATTCCAGCTTCTTAAATGTGAATATTTTCTGGTTTCTTTATTACAGTAAACTGAATATCTTTGAGTTATGAACAAAACAAGACATTTGAGGACGTCATCTTGGGGTTTAGGAATCACTGATCAACATTTTTCACCATTTTCTGACATATTATAGACCAAACAACTAATCGATTTATCAAGAAAATAAAGGACAATGAAAATAATAGTTAGTTGCAGCCCTATTACACAGATTAGTCTTGGTTTTCTTGTCAGATATAGTTTTTAAATTGTACTTCCTGGTACTTAAGACTACAAGAAACAAACAGGCCTCATTCACATCCAATTAGACATCTAGATTAATTATAGTAAGTAAGTAACAGTACACAAAATGAAAGACAATACTTGACTTTTAACCACCAGTCAGCGCCAGAGTATATTCATGCATATTGTACTAATTGTGCAAAATCTTTGGAATATTTTCTCTTTCTATGAAGTGCTAAAGGCTTAAAAAAGCTTTAACTTGGATATTTTTCAGCATGGACCCTATTTTCCCATGTTTTTGTGTCTGAAATCTGTCAAGTATTGAGGAAGAGCGCTGTAGACGGCAGCTGCTCGCGGCTGCAATACAGTGCTATTGGGGAAAGCTGGCACCGTCATTTACCCCCACTAAAAGTTCTTGTTTTTGCCATGGCAGGCTCTGATTGAAGTGTCTGACTTTATGGAAAGAGTGGATGCGTTCCTTTTCCTACAGCCAGGGCACTATCCGGCGAGATGTGATGATGAGCGGCTAGGGAGGAGCATTCCTCTTACAGCGCATTTCCACAAGGGATGGGTCATGATTTTCGAAAAAATCGACTAGTTTATGCGACTGTCGTCCTGTCTTAAAAAATATATATATTTTCCCTTGTTTGATTATAAATCAGACTACTTCCCAGTGATTATCGAATAGTATTTTTGCTTGGAATGCACATCCCTAATTTCCACCGGATCCGGTTACGGACGGTATCTCAGACACTTTCATTTCCTATGGAAAGCAGGAGAAGCAGTCACCGAGTGCATGGTGGGACTGTTGGAGAGGGTCTGTATTTGCATAAAGTTGAAAAATCTCAACTTTATGCAAATGAGCCCGTCCAGCGCGATGGTCTGGTTCCCAAAACTTGGACCAAGCTGTCAAACTAGGCGATGTAGTTTTAAAATGAAACGAGATTCAGCAGTGGCATGGTCTATTTCTCGCTTAAAATGTTTTCAGAGATATATTTTGGTGGATTGTTTAGACGGAATAACAGAAAGTTTACGAGCCTGCCTCCATGTTGTTTCCTGATTGAAACAGCGAGATGAGAACCAGGGACCAATCAGCGAGATGAGAACCAGGGACCAATCAGGTGCGTTCCACGATAGGGTACGTCACCGCTTGAACCGCCAGTTGAGTGTGTTCTCTCCGTTTGAATTGAGCGGGGCTTCCGCTGTATGCGCCAGCTGGTGTGCAGACTCCGCCTACTCGCTCAGGCAGAAGTCTCGTTCTGAAATCTCGCGAGGTGACGTGTTACCGGAAGACAACGGTGGAATAGTGGAATTAACAACCATGGTGGAAACGCGAATGCCAGCCGGACAGAGTTTGTTGTGTTGGAGTACAGAATGCGTAGCTTAGTGTTATCTAAATTATTTTCAATGAAATATATATAGATAATTTCGACAATGAGGATGAAGTCTGTGAATTCAGTGGCCGCCCATGTTTGAGAGAGTATACTGATATTCACATTTCACAACAAGACTTCTCCTTGAGCGGGGACACAATAACAAACAAACCGGATCAAGCGAAAGGTAAGAAAAAGGTTTTATTTCTCCAAATATAAACTATAAGTTGGATTGTTTTGACTGTGTATTGTGCGCCCAGGAGGCTGTTCAGTAATTTATGTGGTGTCTCAGTCATCACCATCAGACCTGTAGCTAACAACGTCACTATGTCTAGTTGCACAGCACATTAGCAGGAAAAGGCGTATAAATGTCACGATCATGCGCAAGGTGTTAAGCGTGCAATAAGTACGCCTTTCTTGATTTCCGCATGTCTTTTGCACACCATTTATCCTGTACTGACTTGTAAACACATCTGTGTATAAATACTACGGTAATATTTATGTGTTGTGGTATAAAAAGCGAGAAAGACGTACGTCGAGTTTTGTTGACGCGTTTTCCGTAGTTTACTTATTTTAAGCCCAACCATGACGTTTTCCCTTACCCTAACTAAGTGGTTTTCTTGCCTAAACCCAAGTTAATGTTTGTTTGTTTTTGCCTAAACCTAAATGCAGAGGTTTGCGTGATGTACAAATGCGAAAAGCGGCGTACAAATGGCCCGCGAAGATGCTAAAATGCGTCCTCATGACACGCGAAATGTCCATGTAATGTCGTGCTATTTATATCCCGTGAGACCAGGTTGAGCTGCAGTAGCTACGTTTCATATTAAGTGTTGAGTTAGCCAGAACTAAAATTAAAATTAATGAATCATTTTTAATTGGAAAATGCATCCATCCATTTCCTGCCACTTCTCCAGATCGAGGTCGCATTAATTGGGTTAATTATATCATTAGGAATTCTTCTTATTAATTATTACAATAATTGCTATATACTGCTGGGAAGTACTGAAAATATATGATATAATAACGAATAATGCTAGGCAATGCTGTCCCTCCTGATTTTCCATTATACTTTTATACTTTCTGTATGACAGTGAAGTCATTAAATTGCGTTCTATGTGGTTTTAAAAAGGTCTTAAATTTAACTTGGTGATCGCTGCGGAAACATTGATTTTATTTCCAATCTGCTAATGTAGAGACAGGATTTTAAAAAAGCTGGTTTGAACATGCATGAACGCCTCCCATCAAATGATCAAATGATGTGTTCCCTTCAAATCCTGCAGAGGGCGTCCTTGAGCTGTCCACCAACATAAAGAGCTCCTTGCATTGTACACATACAGTATTGATTTTTACATGGGTGAATGTTAAGCTTCCTTGGAAATGAATGGAAGACACGAAATGATGTCATTTCATCACAGCTTTACAGTCTTAGTTTACAGGCTGATTAATTATCTGTGTATATGTATATCTCTTGTTTCCTCCCTCCATGATTATTGGACCAGTGTCAGTTTTCGAAACACCAGAAGCAGTAAACTCGAGGCAGTAGTTGGCCATTGGCATCAGCATTGGTACTAATTTCTGTTTTCATTAATGACTTATATGTATTTATTTATTCTATTGTTTCGTCTATAAAATGTGAAAACTTCCGCTACACATTAACAAGATAATAGCTTTTGTTGTACAACCAACCGTCCAAATTCCAAAAATACAGAGAAAAACCAACAGATCAACGCATTTAAAAAAGCAGAAACCAGTGATTGTTTGGCCCGTTTGCTTGGAAATCAACAAATTATTGAATTAACTCTGGTAATCATTTTAACAAAAAATGATACTTAAGATTTTCTGCTTAGATTTCAATATCATGCTGACCTTTGAAACGTTTTTCTACAACTGTGATGGCTGATCAGTGAACTCCTGTATAGCTACGAGACTTAAACATGACAGTAAAATATCCCCTCGGTAGTTTCACATTTGAATTTTCTTTTTCTCCGTGAACCAATAATAAAAATAAATACACATTTCACTTGTTCAGAAAATGGCAAAAGTCCTTTTTGGGTAACACTGTGGGATGTAAATGTAGAACCACCAAAGGCTCTCAAAAGAGAGTCAATCTAACTATATACTTCAATATGATCAAAACGTTTGGTATGTGGAAAACAAACCCCCCTCTTACTCTTTTTAAACTATAAGAAATATTTTCTAGGGCTGCCCCCTCTTAGTCGGTTATTCGTTTTTATGTTTTTTAATGCTGAATGACTTATTTCCAAGAAACTTCTGAGCACATCTCTGGTAAAACAAGATTTAAAGTGGTGCTTTTGTGGGATTTTTTTTTTTGTAGAGAAACTCAGTTTTACAGATCAACTAATCGATTAGTCGAAAAAAATCCGATGATTGTTAGCCAACCAAGAATTTCTTTGGTCAAGGACAGCCCTAATATTTTCAAATATGATTCCTCACAGCTTATTAGTGACCTGAGAGATGAGACTTGGCAGTTGAGAGAGACGGGACAGACATCTCTTGGCAGCTTTGTGTGAGATTCAGATCTGATGGGGGGACAATCTGCTCTGTGATGCAAAAAGTGAAGTCCACTGGGAAACTGGCCCGGTGCCAGTCGGGCCTCTATGGGTGGTCCCGCGTACTGTACAGTGAGAGAAGTGAGACTGAACATGTCCCCAAACCCAAACTTCACCTCCTTCACAGTACCTGCAGCTTTCAGCCCCTTAACAAAACACTCAAAGACACACACAAGAACACACACACCCTTTACCCACTTGGCCGTCATGGTGCTGAGGCCCTGACGAGGAGTGAGGCCGACACATGCCAGCAGAGTCCTCCATGCCTCCCACTGGCAGCGCTAACAATGAGTTCCTCAAAGGCAGCACCGGCTGAGGGGAAGGACTTTTTTTCTTTTTTTCCTCCCCAAAGCTCTTCTGCGTGATTTCTTCCTTGGAGTGCACACTCCTGAACTTTCAACAGCTTTCAGCTCCCTAATGTCGACGCTTCCGCAACTTCTGACTCAGAGAGCGGAGCTATTGTCACAACTACAGAGCTGGTATTGTCCCTCGAGCTTGGAGGCCTTGGCACTCGCAATGCGGAGCAATTAACTCACTGAGAGCGACCACGTAGATTTCTGTTCTTTATTCGTGCATGTGGGGAGGAAGTTTTTTTTATTTACAGTGTTTGCTGTATTTCAAAACTCAACAGGCGCTTTCACTCTTTTACAGAAAGCATCTGAGTACTTGTCCTGTACTTCTTGTAGACAATCTTGGCAACCATGACAAGACAGCATTTGGATGATGGCAGGTTTTCACTCTGTGTGCACAAGACATCCCTAGCGTTGCTAAATAAGGGCAGATTATCCACAACTATGATGTATTTTTGGAATAAGGTTTGAAGACCGGCGGATTAGAAGAATAAGAAGCATGAATTGGAGCAGCTATAAATAACACAAAGCACTCGTCTTTTTTTTTCCACATCTCATCTGTCTCGCGACTTCATGGGTGATTTCTATACCCGCTGCATCCAGAGGCAGATTTCGTCTATATGAGAGGATCTGTTTTCTGTATGGTGCTGGATGCACAGCCCAGCTGAGATGTCTCTCTGTTACAGGCTGATTTGTCTTGATGATGAGAAACCCTGCAGGCTCCTCTCCTCCTATAAAAGGATTAGTGGAGTCTGGCACTCTTACATAACCGCTGCAAGCTCCTGTGCTGAACAGTCGAGTTTACATGCTCAGTTCCAGCATCTTCAACAGACCAGGAAAAAAAAACTCCTCCAACTATTTTAACCTTTTAATGGCCATTTTACACGCAGAGGTGTCGAACACAAGACAACACTTATCCTAGTCCGCTGTGCTCTGGATGGATATCTTGTGTTCTTATGTCTTTATAAAGCTACAGACTACAGGCTGCAGTGTTCGGAAAATAGAGAACATTAATGCACCTGCATTTTCCAGAGGTTGTAGCTGTGTTAGCGTTGTGATTCAAGAGATGAAAATTATGATGTCTGTCAGTTGGTTCTATAGACTGAATATAAGAAGTGGACATAGTCATCGTGACGTCACCCATCGGTTTATGGACTGCCGTTTTATAGCCTCGAGTTTGGCATTTTGGCCATCACCATCTTAGTTTTTGCAGGAGTGCCTTAAACTGTCATTCTTTCTAACAGCCAGCAGGGGGCGACTCCTCTGGTTGCAAAAAGAAGTCTGATTATATATAAGTCTATGAGAAAATGACCCTACTTCTCACTTGATTTATTACCTCAGTAAACATTGTAAACATGAGTTTATGGTCTCAATCGCTAGTTTCAAGTCGTCTTCAATACAGCATGATGTTCATTTAGTAAATTATGGTCCCATTTAGAGTCAAATAGACGATAAAGCAGGAGATGCTTTAGGGCGTGGCTACCTTGTGATTGACAGGTCGCTACCACGGCGTTGTCCGGTCTGGGAGTTGTCCGTTTTTTCATCTTACAACTTTAACCCTTTCACAGTGTGTTTTCTGTTCATCAAAGTTAATTGTAACCTTTTTGGCCGCCTAAAAATGTCTTATTCAGCATTCAGTTGTACTTAGCTCCACCCTCCCGTGTCCCTTCTGGTTGCAAAAGACCAACATGGTGACGGCCAAAAACCAAGATGGTTACGGCCAAAATGCAGAGGCTTCAAGACAGGAGTCCACAAACCAATCGGTGACCTCACAGTGATTATCGATTATACGTCCACTGCTTATATACAGTCTTTGATGATATCATGGATGATATGTGATCCCACGATTCTCGCATGATTGGCGGTTCGATCCCCGGCATCTCCAGTCCACATGTTGAAGTGTCCTTGGGCAAGATACTGAACCCCAAATTGCTCCTGAAGTCTGTGTCATCGGTGAGTGACCGGGTATTTAGATTAGATCCTGATGGGCAGGTTGGCACCTTGCATGGCAGCCTCTGCCATCAGTGTATGAATGTGTGTGTGAATGAGTGAATGCTGACATGTAGTGTAAAGCACTTTGAGTGGTCTGAAGACTAGAAAAGCGCTATATAAATGCAAGTCCATTTACCATTTGAGTGCATTAGAAAGTATGACCCTGTTATCTACTTGTGTTTATATGATCATGGTGGACTAATGGACACTATCTGGAAGTCTGCACTTGCATTCAAAGTTTGAGAATTGCAGCTTTATTATTGATGATCAGTATGACTTAGATGTGATGGTGATGTGTAAATCTTAAATTACTGTCAAATTTGTTTTCTTCTCACATGATGAAATTATTATCTCATAAACCAATTGGGACATGTGTTTTGAATCACATTAAAACTATTGACTCATATTTAGATTTATTAACAAAGCTGTTTTACTGTGGCTCTGCCCAAATAACTCACATGTAGATCATAATCACATGTGTTTAATATAACAGCCGTTAACAAACAACAGCATCACTGTTTAGGGTTTCAACCTCTGTTGGCCTTTACACCTGTTGACACCAAAAATCACTTGTGTTGACCATGATCTCATTTGTTCTCACTGCTTCTATAAATGACAATTATACATTCAGATTTACATTGCTAAAAATAATGCCTTTAAAGATAAATTCTCATCCTACATGCTTGATCACTCAAGCATTTAATTACTTATCTCTAGTGGTATCTAATAGTTTTGCTTTTTTTGTCCAGGTTTTCAGATATCCATCCCTGAGACGTCCGCCTTCACCCAATACAGTGGAGGTGGATCTAATTATTGGTGCCCAAAGGCATTATTTCTCTGATGAGTATAACAAGGACACGGTTTCTGAAAAGATGGTGCTGTTGAGTTTTTCAAATGTAATTTTTCAATGCTTTTAGCACCACAAATGAAATTGTGTCTGCCTCCATTGTATTGTTGTGGGTGCAGAAATATTATAGACGAAAACCTGAGCACATAAAACCAAAACCGACTGCATGGTTGGATATCTCTAGGACTGAGATTAAAAAAGAAATTGTGGGTGAATCGAGCCTTAAAAAAATGCAGGCTTGTAACATGAAGGTTGGCTGTTTGAATACCGGGATGGACAGGGAATTTTTGGGTGGGAAAATGAAAAAATAAGCTCCAAAATCCATGATTTGTCCACAAGTTAAAGCACTGAATAGCTATATAGAAGTCAAACCAAAAGCAAACATTGACTGTGAAGGATGATATGAACTTGAATGTGTCTTGAATTAAAAAAAAAAGGTTAGTTTGGTTGCATCTCTGAAATATAGATTGTCCCTGAATGCACATTCAGGATGCAAAATAAGTACAAAATGACAAAAAGTAAAGGCAATGAAATGTAAAAAATTAACTACTTAAAGCAAGTCTTTGCAGGTTGGTCACCATTCCCTGCTGAAACAAATAGAAACCTGGAAGGAAGTCAGGAAATCTGACTAAAAAAACATGGGAAATATGGACTTTGCATTTAGAATATTTACCGCAGATATGGAAAAGATGATCTGCAGTAATCTTAAGTATGTGGAAATAATAGTTAATGGGCTAAAGCATGCAAAACCATTATTATATGTCATGATCATCATCATGTCTTCTTCTTCTTCTTCTTCTTCTTCTTCTTCTTCTTCTTCTTCTTCTTCTTCTTCTTCTTCTTCTTCTTCTTCTTCTTCTTCTTCTTCTTCTTCTTCTTCTTCTTCTTCTTCTTCTTCTTCTTCTTGCTCTTGCTCTTCCTCTTCCTCTTCTTCCTAGCAGACATTTGTGCAGAGAGGTCAGAGTGCTCTGAATATGTGCGTCCCCTCCTGAGAAAAGCACTTATTGAGACCTAAGCATGACTAAATATATCACAAGATGAAAGTCATTGGGGACATCAGAGGCACAAAGCATGCTGGGTAATTTACCCTCCAAACACACACACACACACACACACACACACATACACACACACACACACACACACACACACACACACACACACACACACACACACACTGTACAGACACTTGGCTTAACTTGACCTTTTCCTTCCTCCCTTGGTGTTCATAGCCAATACATGTATGTTAATGTGCTGCATGTTACACCTTCTACACCAGAGTGGAGGGTTAGTCAGCACCATCTGCCAGGGTTACTGACGAGAGCAATCATCAGCATTTTTTAGGCCTCTACTGTATAACTTTAGCAGGCAAAAGCTGGTTTCGTCATTTCGTACCACTTTCTAATAAGTTTCTTATCAAGTGATTGTAAGTTGTGACTAATGGTTTTATTAGGCTACTGTTTAATAGCTCATTTACTAATTTGTACAATTTTTAGATCAGTTATAAGTAGGGCAGTCAAAGTTGCCAATTGCCAAATGCAAATTTGTTTTAATGCCATTAATCTCAAGATATGTGAATGAAAATGGGTTCTATGGGTACCCACGAGTCTCCCCTTTACAGACATGCCCACTTTATGATAATCACATGCAGTTTTGGGGCAAGTCATAGTCAAGTCAGCACACTGACACACTGACAGCTGTTGTTGCCTGTTGGGCTTGAGTTTGCCATGTAATGATTTGAGCATCTATATATATAAACAGCCCTAGTTCCTTATAACTGATCATTAAAACATAAATAAATTATTGATTGGCCATTAAAGGTGCTCTAAACAATATTCAGAGCATTAATATAGCAGCAAACAGCTATTTGCTACCTGAGCAGAGGATGAAGTCGCTCTCCCTCTGTGTGTGTTGTAATCTGAGCTTCTCTGTGCTTTGTTTACATAGCCGGGTCATTGTTTTCACTGTTAGCGCTGTTAGCAAATTAGCTGCGAGCTGCCAGCTCAGCCGTCGCCATGTTGAGAGCCGTGAAGAGGCAATAGAAATGCTCCCATTCTCGCATTTAACACCTTTAATAAAGCCATTAGTTACAACTCATGCCCTTTCAGTGTGTCCTTTTAAACAAGGGAAATATGTTCTCTTTCTCGGTCGTATCTAGAAGGTAACCCGAAAGTTTCGAAAACGTGCAAACACTCTCATGAGACTCGCGCCTCTTGCTCCAGCTGGCTTCTTTTTAACGTTGCCGCGTTCCCACAACTCTGCAATTAACTTTGTGCATACAAATGTAATTAGGAATGATGGCCAAAAACTAAGAAAATAAGACTCAGGCTGTTTAAAACTGGAATGCACTAATTAGTCTAAAGTCGTATTTTGCAGGAAACTCAATGGGTCTTTTTCGGCAGCGTCCCATACTCCAAAACCCACTCAGGCCCTGAGAGGAGGTGAACTGGGACACCAAGTGGAGACGAGGAGGGGAACTTTTTTTTTTTTTGTCTTTAGGAAGCGGCGTTGTGCTCCACTGTACTCACAGAGGCTCCACTGTTTGGTGCCCAGAAGAGAGCAGTAAGACAGGCGGAGGGGCCCCTTCCCGACAAAATGGAGCATAAACACAACAATCCCTTTATTCAGCTGTGTGGACCTGCCATCTGAACAGCGGCTTGTCATTAAATTAACATCACAGCAGGCGCGCGCCCTGGCCCTTGCTTCCCGGAGCATTGTGGTGCACTCAGGAGGAAACTCATTCTTTCAGGGGATACCAGGTCAAAAAGCAGGGGTGGTATAGACCCGTCCCAGCTGCCTTGGCGTTGAGGAATGGGAACAGTCGCCGCGCCACTGTGTTAGTCCTCGCGAAGGCCGAGTGTTGAAAGGACAACCTTTTAATCCCTGGCAGCCGTGAAGGACAGAGACAGATTTGCTTTTTGTTTTTGATGTCGTGCCACTTTCTCGCCATATCCACCCCGAGGACAAGACCGTAGTCCACGCCAAGGCCTCTGACCACCGGTGAGGCTGCAACACATTTCACCACGGCGAGGCTGTGGCTGTGTTGGCCCGGATCATCCGCTCATGTGTCGTGCACCTGCTCCGGGGAAGTGTCTTGAATAAGTTCCCCAATGGTTTTCCAGTTGAAAGATTTGTATGGTAGCAGTGCACTGCCTGGCTCAAGCACCGAAACAGTAAATTAGCGCCTCGGCAGCACAGAAACACCGTCTAAATAAAACAAAAGCTAAATTATTTGTCTAGACAGAAGAGTCAAACCCCAGATTTCTAAGAAAATGGATCTACCTTCTTCATCCGAGCGAAACCGTTGGGTCACGGACTTAGAACGAGCCGTTTATATCTACATATGGAGCAGGTCCTCTCCACAGAGCTGAAACTGGCTTTAGAATGTTTTTCACAAATGTTTCCCATCTAACCTTTAGACCTTAATCTAGACTCTCTACAACGTATCATCCCACATTCCTAATTGTCCAGGTATAATAACACCACTGAGCTATTATTCTTTTCAACTGTTTATTGAAAAAAAAAATTGCCTCCATCGTTGCTTCTCTGCCTTTCTATTCACTGGACTTTGTGTTTAACATTCTCGTCTCTATCTGACCACCTTGTCGGTAAAACAAGGGGCAGCACAGACCGCTGGGCAATCAGGTTAGAGAGGCTAGTGAAGCAAAAGAGGTCAGATAGACGAACTGACCACAACGCTTCTGTGTCTGTTCGTTCCAATAACGCTGCCTCCACATGACGGGCCCTGAGGGGGAAAGTCACACGAGGACAACTTTCCCAGTTTCTCACCTCCGTTTGAATTCCAAAATACATCACGCTAAAAAATAACAAATGTCTCCTCGTGCCCCTCTGAATTTAAAACCCACTGTGAAGAATGAAAGCTCCTAACGTTGCCTCCAACCGTGAATAGTCAACTCATGTAAATGTGCAACCGTGGCATTCGTCACGCTGGAGCGACACGGCGCCGCTTGGAAGCTTTTGACTGTATTTGCTGCAGTCTGTCTGGTCTTATCTCGCCGCCCCACTCTTGTCTTTAATCGTGTTGCCTCAGAACTGTATCAGACACAAAGACGTGTCTCTCGGGAGTGTCTGGGGAGGAATCAGAGCGAGTGACGAATTGCAGCAGGGAGTGGGAGGCTCGAGCATGATGGGATGTGGGGTTTAAAGTCTTTTAAAGGGGCAGTTTAGGGTTTTTTAAGAAGTGTGACTGAGTTCATCAGAAGCTGGGAGTTCTGGCAGGTTACTCCAAACATGCACCAGTTGTTTTGTTTGATTTCAGTTCATAGAGCTTGTTACAGTGTTTGTATAAAGGTTTCAATATTGTTTATCACTATTGTAACTACAATGTTTAGTCAACTTCTGTTTCCAAAGTGAAGAAGGAAATTTTAACCGCCATGCTTATTTCATTTAAAGATGCTCTGTAGTGGTGCCGTGGAGCGATGCGTGCTTGCCACGCTATTCCACCGCTTGACAGCTGGTGTCAGTAATGTGTCAAGAAATATGGCGATGTACCGACAAAAGGAGGCAAAGAAGAAGACTGCAAGCTGATGTAAGTAACGCAGGTTCCAAGATATTAAAAAAAAATATTTTTTATGTTTTATGAGGATATGATGGTTGCTGGGAAACACTGAATGTAAACATGTCTGTTAACAAGATAACTCCATAGGCTACCTTTAATAGAAATGCACGTTATCAAGAAAGAGGCTCTGCTTCTGTTTGCTCCATGTTTTTATTGTTTCCTGTCATTGAACATGAACACTTAAATCAGTGCAACTGATGACTAAATCCTACGTACACAGCTGACACCGGGGTTGCAGATATGGACACTGAGATATCCAGCTACTGTACTGCAGACACACGATACTCACTACGAATAACCAGATTACAGAGACATTGCTATTGTATGTGGAGACTATGCAGACTGATGCTGAGAGAGATTACACAGGATACTTTGCTAGCGTGTTAGCATGACAGAGGGTTGTTGGGTTTAAACGAGGTGTTGTGGTCCAACTGGGTTTCTGTCTTGTCCTGATGAAGGTTGCAGAGCTTCATTCCCGGACGTAAATCCGTGTGCACACTACATCGTCTGCCCCAAAAGTCTGGAGGAAACAAAAAAGAAAATTGTTTTAGACACATGATAGTGAGTAGCCCTCACAGTCAGCTGGCAGACAATGTTAGCTTAAATTTTAAAGCAGTTCGCTGTACTTCAACAAACACTTGTGACGTCGGCCAATTTCGGGCCATTGCTGAACGTCTGTCGATGTATTCCCCTATATTCCAATACACTTATATGTATGTATCGTAACAACGGCTTGTATATCCACAGTCCTCAGTCTTCCGGTGTCCCTGTTCGAATGACAAATACAGACTACCGCCACCTGCTGGTGTGGTGCAGGGTGTTCAAGTGCAAGTTTTTGGCCAAGTTTTTGTTTGTTTGTGTGTGGGTGCGGCGCGTTGATACGTGATACCAACGTCGTTATACTATTGGCTCAAAAGCCTTGTTAGAAGTGGAAACCAAGCCTCAGATATCTTCCACAGAGATAAACAAAACGTTAATTTTGGAACCGCCAAATTTTTTTAAATGATTAATTCACAATCATAAGAATTTTTTTTAAGGAAAAAAACATACTTTTATTCAGCAGCTTTCTAAAGGCTCTGTGGATGCATTTTCCTTTTTAAAAATATTCGTCTACATAAAAATGTTGTCAATAACACCTTTAATTGTAACATTTTGGTTGCCTAAAAATGGCTTATTCAGCGTTCGGTTGTACTTAGCTCCACCCTCTCACGTCACTACTGGTTCCAAAAAAACAAGATGGCGACGGCTAAAATGCCGAACTCGAGGCTTCAAACCGGCAGTCCACAAACCAATGGGTGACGTCCCTTTGACTATGTCCGCTTCTTATATACAGTCTATGACCAGGACAAGGCCTGAACGACACGTCATATGAACTAGTAAATTTCGAGCACACTGGATCTTACACGTCTCAACTCTAGCCTTTTCTGTTCCACTTTTCAAAGTAGCCTTTGCATTTAATTTTGAAATGAAATAGCACAACTTTTTTAAAGATTGTCGGGTAATGACAGTATTACCATATCGTTCACAGTATGACGAATCTCAAAATGTGAAGGAAATCCTATTAACCATCGATTTATGTGTCACAAAATCACAGTCAAAATGACGTCTATCAATCTAGGTCATACTGCAAACTGTTGATGATGAAACTAAAAGAAACTGCTTAATAACTGATTCATGCGTCCCTTGAATGCACAAGCGTGAAGTGATTACTGGAGTCCAACCCTCTGATGCGCCGTCATTTTATTTATTTTATTTCACGCTGATGTAGCCGGAGAAAATCCACACGACTGTGCCCTTTAAGTGTTTTCAGACTAAACCAATTAAACGGATCATGCAAATCGTATGCAAATGCGGCCCACTTATAGTGTGAACTGCCACAGACAATCAGACCATTGCTTTATGATCGCCGGTCCTCCTTTGAGTCTCGAGTTGAAGCTCTACAATTGTTGGGTTGTCTCTGTGTCTGGAGGCTATTTTGGAAACGGATAGATATGATTCAGATTCAGACAGTGTTTGTTTTGGGTTTTCCAGTTGCTTGTTGCAAAAGAAAGCGGTTGTCCGGGAGCAAAGATGATTCATGTCTCTTTTTCTATAGAGAGGCTTCAAACCTTCCAGGATTTTAATGATACAGAATTTATTCAATCAGCGTCACAAACTGAAGCACTTGAAAATATATTTCGTATTTGCTTTTTACTCTGATAGGCATGACAGTTTATGAGCAGGTGTTTTAGCTATGATGTCATTTCCTAACTGGTGTCAAGATGTTTGGTTGATTGGTTTGTTTGAACATCTGGCAGAATAGTTAATGAGATTTCATATTTACACATGTAGGAATTAGCTCCAATTGCAGTCAAATACTGTCAAAAAATGTGTTGACGTTCAGAGACAACTCTGCTCCTGCAAAGAAAATAGACTAAATACTGGCCTGGACCAAAGCTGAGTACATTTCCTGTTATGTATTATCTAATATGTAAAGTCATGTTCTAAATTTAATGAAGCACTCATAGCAAGGTGCAGACTATTTTGGGCTTCAAAATAAGCTGGACAACTTGTTTGATCAAAATCAAACAAGTTGTACAGCTACTCTCCGGTATGCCATGCTTTATTTATCTATAATTGTATTTATATATTCTGCTTCTTGAGGCATCCTTTTCATATTTAAATGAACGGTGTGTAACATTTTGGAGGATCTATTGGCAGAAATGAAATGTAATATTAATAAGTATGTTTTCATTAGTGCATAATAACCTGATAATAAGAATCGTTGTGTTTTCGTTAGCTTAGATTGAGCCGTTTATATCTACATACGGAGCGGGCCCTCTTCACGTAGCCGGCCTCCATGTTTCTACAGTAGCCCAGAACGGACAAACCAAACACTGGCTCTGATGGCAAAGCATGGCTTATGGCTAGATGCTGCCAAATTCTACACACTGCACCTTTAATGTGTGTTTATTAAGGAGGGATAGATCTACCAGTAGTATCTTCTTTGCTGTCTCCTAGGAATTAGGTTTATATACAAGTAATTTGCAACAGCAAATACGTTTTGAAGAAAATGTAATGCCGGACGGATTACGTTTTCTAATAACATAATGAGAAAATGTTGTTAATTAACGTATCTGACAAGTCGCAAAAATGTTGATACCGAACGTGTCAGTAAAATGTTCACTGACAACATATTTCATTTATTTTCTGCCAAAATAACCAATGTAATCATATCAATTACAGCATTGTTAAACTTTTTTTTATAGTCATGTTGAGGCACTGGCAGCAAACACAACGTATTTGTTAAAGGGGATCCATAATGCTTTTGTGCTTTTTCCCTTTCCTTTAGTGCGTTATATAGTTTTATGTGCATGTAAAGTCAACGCCAAATGGAGTTACTCTCCCCCTCTGAAACACTGCTCCTGAACTGCCCGAAATGCCTGCTTGAAGTCCCACCTTTTCTTTCGTAACGTGTTGATGTCACTAAGTAACACATTTGTATAACGGCTAGTTTGGCACGGCTTCAAACAAAGCTAGTTAAGTTTGGTTCGATTGACCAATCATAACAGTGGGCCAGCTGACCAATCAGAGCAGACTGGGCTTTTCGGAGTGGGAGGAGCTCAAACAGAGCATTTCAGACAGAGGGTGAAAAGAGGTGTTGCAGCACAGCTGGTTTGAGAAAAGTAAAGCGTTTTTGTTTTTTTTATTATAGCATGCAAACATGTTCTGGTAGAAACCCCAAATACAAGTCGGTCCTCTTTAACATTTAACTGGAATCTTGATCTTTCTTTTTGTTGCCTAAAACGAAGCACAGACGGAAGTTTGGATGCAATTGCTGCCCCTGAACATAACCCAGGCAGCGATTATATATGTTTGACACCACAACTTAATTGGGAAAACAATTAAGCGATATATTAACGTCATTTCTAGGAGACAGGGTTGGAATTTTCACTTTCACTTCACCGATCAAAGTGGTCATTTCACTTTATTTCCACAGTTGTTGCTTATTACCCTTCACACTTACACAGACACTATCAAGCTAATGTGGCGCCAAAGTAGGCCAGCTGTCTCAGGTGAATGATGCTAGTGTTGTCATGGCAACAAATACAAGCTGCATGTCATACCATCTTATCTGTAAACTCGACTACATGATGGCTTTTCGCTGTTAATACTGATTAGAAAAAAAAGTCAGAATTGGGACTCTACAAGCTGCACCGTAAACCTGGTTTATCTGCGGGTTGTATGATGGTGTGACAGCAGGGAGGACGGAGGTGAGAAGATGCTGTCGCAGCTCGAGCAGATCAATCTCCATTAGAGCGTGAATGCTTCAGCTCCTCCAGGGCAGCCGGGCCAAAGTGTCACCAGAGTGGCAGGCGCTGTAACACATTCTGCTTTCATCATCCAAACATTAGAAAAGATTTAATATGTTCTGGCTTCCTCTGAACAACGAGGAGCTTCTAGAGATGCTATTTAAGCATTGAAGATGTGCCTCTACCCAGCACAAGCTACGCAAACATCCTGTGATTACTTTTTCGGCATCTTAACCTTCTATAATGTTGTTTTAAAGCTTTTGCCTTTTGGACATTCATCTCACAAGTACTGGAGGAACAACAAAGCAGAGCGTGGGAGCGTTGAACTTTGAGAGAGGAAAGCTGTTGAGTCCCTGAGAACTGTTCGTCCGGTCCATTGGTCTTGGACGGCTCCTCTGCACATCGTTCGAGGGGCTTTAGACCCATTGACTTCTGCCCATATTAATCTGGCTAAATACAGGGGGTATTACTGCGATGTCAGCGTAGCAGCTCCTCTTGTTCTCCTTTCAACATCTCTCCGCAGGGTGGATGAAAGCTCGGCTCCTTGGGAAACGGCCTCTCTCATTTCCTTTACCGATGAATCTCCAGGGTGACTTCATACACTCCCTGCCTCGTTTCATTAACCATTTCTCAAACAGAGTAGCTGCTCGAAAAATCCCATCTTAATGCACCTGATGTCTTCCGAGTCTCCATGAGAACAAGCCACGTAACAGACAAACCATACAGATTAGCTACCCTTCAGATCATACTCTCTCTGTACTTAGAGTTTTGTATCTTTCTGTTGCTCCTCAGCCTGAAATAGAAGTTCATTAATCACATGAACATCAGAGCTTTTGTCTTTGTAAAGAAAGAGTTTTTTTTTCTTCTCTTTCCTAAGTAGTAATCCATTAAGAGGCTTTCAGTGAGTCATTGTCGTGCGCTCACCAGTATGAGCTCATCTCCGTTCAGCTCTCGGGTCCAGTAGGTTTTGGGGCCGTTACCATCTATCAGAGTCTGCTTACAGTACATCTTGTTCTCCGACTCCCAGGTGGCGAGGCTCTGCAGGGGGAGGGGGGGACAACAAGGTGGGGAGGTCAGTGTGATGGTGTCAGTGAAGGTAAAACACATTAGCAAGGTGTATCCTTTAAAGGGTCACTTAATGCCAGGTTTTATGCCAGCATCACTGATCGGTGTGGTTGGATGTGGTGATGTCACAGTGTACTGATCACCCTGGAGTACACTTCTACATCACTGAATCAAGGTGAGAAGTTAAAGCTGCTAAGTATCAAATGAAAATGTAAAAAATGTGAAAGGGTTCGCTCGAAGTGATGAACCCACAAAATCTGCAGCTCCCCTCGGTTTTACAGAGCTTTGTAGTCAGTTTCAGCTCATTGTTTTTATTTTATTTTTTCATTGCAACTTGACTGTTTTCATTGCTCTCATAGCGTCGATTTCAGCCGCAGCAGGCAGCTGTTTTCAGCAAAAAAGCTCTAAAAAGCCACTGTATACTACCTGCCCAGCACCAAACAGCAGACAGACACAGTTACAGACTAGATAGTGAAGCATTTAGCAGCTAAATAGACAGATATTTCCCCCAGGAATTAGATTAGATTTTGGTAGCTAGTTTGGAAGAAATTTTTATATTTTACAGTATGGACATCAGCATTAAAGGGCCAGTGTGGATTTTGAGGGATCTATTGGCAGAAATGGAATATGATATTCATAACTATGTTTTCATTAGTGTATAATCACCTGAAACTAAGAATCGTTGAGTTTTCGTTAACTAAGAATGAGCCCTTCATATCTACATAGGGAGCGGGTCCTCTTCACGGAGTCCGCCATGTTGCACCGCCATGTTTCAACAGACCGGTCAAACCAAACACTGGCTCTAGACTCTAGAGCCAGTGTTTGGTTTGACGGCTAAAAGCTCTCTCTAGAGTCTAGAGAGAGCTTTTAGCCGTTTTTACATTAACCTGAAGGCCACTGTAGTTCTCTGACACGCTTGAAAAGGAAGGGGTGAGGGGAGGGGTATTCACTTGGTTGCAATCTGCAACCTCACCACTAGATGCCACTAAATCCTACACACTGGTCCTTTAAAGGTCCATGTTAATATCATTCTGACACTCTGACTTCATACTTTTGTGCACTTTTAGTCTGGGGCTGTTTTTCATGGTTTGCGCTAAGCCAATGAAGAGCAATCTTAATGCTACAGCATGCAATGATATTTTAGACAAAAGTGTGCTTCCATCTTTGCAGTACTGTAACAGTTGGGGTGGCTCAGTGGGTAGAGTGGGTCATCCTTTAACCACAAGGTTGGCGGTTCAATCCCCGGTTTCTACTGTCTGCATGTCGAAGTGTCCTTGAGCGAGACACTGAATCCCAAGTTGCTCCACGGGCGACTTACAGCAGCCCACTGCTCCTAAGGTTGGGTTAAATACAGAGGTCTTAAGGATGAACTGAAACATCATCTGTGATCCAGATCTTTATCGCCCAACATCAGTGACCGCCCTCACTACTGCTCTTTTTGCTGAATGGGAGCTAATCCCTGCAGACAGGATCTAATATCTGGTGGAAGCCCTCCCAGTTGAGTAGAGGCTGTTATAGCTGCAGATTAATGCTCATGGTTTTGGAGTGGCATGTTCATCAATCATATATGTGTGTAATGTCCACACTTTTATCCCTATATGTCACAGCCTACTTTAAAATGACATCTGTCCCGTGCTAATTCATCCTTGGCCAGCCCTCAATGAACAAAGCAATGTAATATTATAAATCAGTGGGTTGAGTCTGTAGCAGACTGAGTTTAACAAATAAATTAAAATCCTCTTAGCCCTTTGGTCGGTCGGAGTCGCCATCTGCTAATTCACTTCAATAATATTTCAAATGACTTCAACAGCATTAGTCAGACTTTGACTTCTGGACTAATTTCTCTTGAAGTAACTGACTCAAATTGCCTATCAGAGAAGGACCAAGGTGACCCTGTGGCACTAATTTGTGTTAATGGAGAGGATTTATCATTTTGGTCAGCTTTGGGTCCATTAACTGCACTCGTATTTCATTACCTCAACTGTCTACTGACACAAAAGCTGCTCTGTTAGAGGAACAGTTTGACAATTTGGGAAATACGTTTTAGATTGATACCACTCTAATATTTATCCATTAAAGCCAGGAGACAGGTAGTTTAGCTTGGCATAAAGACCAGAAACGTTATATCTTGTTTGTTTATTCAGTACGAAGTGTTAAAACAAATTAATTAGGCATAATGAGCTTTAGAGGTGTTGGTAGGCAGATTTTGTTACCGTTGGACAGAGCCATGCTAGCTGTTTCCCTCCGTTTCCTGTATTTATGCTAAGCTAGGCTAACCATCTTTAGCTTCATATTTAAAGGAATGATTGGACGTTTTTGGGAAGTACACGTATCTTCTTGCTAAAAGTTAGATGAAAGGATTTATACCACTCTCATGTCTGTACGTTAAATATGAAGCTGTAGCCAGGAGACGGTTAACTTAGCTTAGCACAAAGACCAGAAACGGGGAAACTTTCAGCTTCACATTTAATGGACTTACATTAAATCTTTTCATCTAACTCTCGGCAAGAAAGCGACTAAGTGTATTTCCCAAAATGTCTAATTATTCCTTTAAATATGAAGCTGTAGCCAGGAGATGGTTAGCTTAGCTTAGCATAAATACTGTAAAGGGTAAACAGCTAGCATGGCTCTGTCCAATGGTAATAAAATAAGCCCTTCAGCACCTCTAAAGCTCACTGTTTAACATATTATATCTTGTGTGTTTAATCAGCACAAAAAAGTGTAAAAACAATCAATTAGTGAGATTTAAAGGTGTGCCGATCTTAATGCTAAGCTATGCTGTCTCTCCTGGCCTCCTGTTTAAAAGTGCGACCGTAATCCAGGAGAAAATACATTTCCAGTAAAACATAATTGAGAATGCAGTTTAGTTGTACTGTATGGGATCTTATTTTTTTGTAGGAGACAGTGTTTTTCCCAAAACATCAAACTATTAGGCTACTTTAACGGCTATTTAAGAGTTAAGTTTCCCAAATCAAGCCTTTAATTCAAAGAGATTAGTTTACTATTTACATTTTCTCCTCAGTGTTGACTTCTCGTTGCTATCTGTCTCTGATTATATTTTCCCACATTGCTGAAATTAGTTTTTCCTCTCAATAAAGCCAGCTGCATTTTCCTTTTCAACATAGCATCTTAACTTAGCTAGTGATCGCGCTCCAAAAGCCTGGAACTGATCAAAGCATGCCGTTGCTTCAATCCAACATTTACATCCAACTAAATTAAAATCTGGACAGGCCTACTGTATAATGAAAACCCATCATTTTTCCAGCATTTTCTTTTGTCGTGTTGCTCATAGACAATTTGTTTGACAATTTGTATAATTTTAGTATTTTATAAAGCACCACTGCTCAGTGTTGGACGGAGCAGCAGCCTCAGTTTCTCAGAGGCAAATGTTAATCACCATATCAAAGGTAAGGAAAGCCATCACGGATCCCTGCGGGCTGCCGTCCGCAGGCATTGCCAAGCTGAACAACAGCAGGGCTTTTCTACAGCTTTTCTGCAGCTTTCCGTCTGATTTTTTTTTTTTTCCTCATAGAGCCAGAACCCAGAGAGTCGATTAGCTACGGCTCCTTTTTAACGTTAGCATCAGTCTCAGCCTCTGACTCGGATGGATTTTCTCTCATTCTCTTTGTTGCACATTAAGTCACAGACAAATTCTCACACATCGTCCTTCTCTTCCAAATAACACACCAGAGCTCGTGCACACACATTTGAGACCAAGACAAATTTATCCTGCGTTTGTTTTTTTTTTGTTTTACCGTGTCCTGTTTTGCTTTTTACTTATCACAACATCTGCTGTCTTTGGCTTTGGTTCGGTCTCTCAAAGACTTTACAAAATCAGACACAAACAGTGTGTCGAAAAGGAGAACATCTCATTTCCTGCTCTGTTTAAAGTTTTTTTGTTGGATTTTACAACATTTCTTTCAGAGTCCAAAATAACACGCTCACTCCCTCTTGGATCTCTTCCCAGTTTGATCACATTATCCCTCTCAAGTCAGTGTTTGCTCATCACTTTTCCCACTCTCAGTAGCTGTTGCGTGTCAGTAGCACAGTTGGTGGTTGTTGCAGTCTTGTTCCACGGTGGCTTTACCCATACTCCTCTACTTTGCCCATATTTTGATTCTCTGGCTTTATTTGTGTCTTTTTTCATTGCAGTTCCACCAATGGCCACTTGAGAAAACAAGCAGCAAGCCGAATCCAGCTCTCTTAATCAACGTAGCCTCATACAACGGTTCGTATGATATCTTACGAAAATTAACACGAGCAATCAGTGAGACTGTGCAAGCAGAACCTGTTTAGGCAACAAAACTACTTGGTTAGGTTTAGGAAAAGATCGTGGCTTGGGTTAAAATAACTACGCTTGTTACATAACTACTGGGTTGTGTTACTTAAGTATGTAAGTTACATAACAAAAATAAGTCAACGTTGACTTTTGATTAAACACGGGACACAAACAACGGTCTCCTGGGTTAAAGTCCTGTGTTTTTGGACCCGTCCATCCACCCTGACCTCCTCCCTCCGCGGACTACGTCACCACCTCCTTAGCGACAGCCTGGCACGTCCTGGCTCACGATTACGTGGGTTATATATGAATTATAGTGAATTACTTTATAAGAACAAACAGTGAATGAGAACAGCCTGTCTTAATTCATCCATGATCATTTTACATACAACTCTGGAATCTATATTATTATTATTTCTTTCTTATATTATATTAACGCACTTGCCAGCAACCAGAGGTGCAACCAAATCAACCCGGATTATAACTTTAAATTTGTCCCATCAGGAAACAATGGGTGACGTCACAGACTATGTATTGCGCCTGTTAAATTGCCTTTAATCTTGACAAGTAATGACAAATCAATCTGAGGAGTAGACAGAATGACAAAGATTTTTTCAGCCTTGAGAGTCATGACACACAGATTCTACCAATATTTTGACCTCAGTATATATCTGAATCAGTCCAAAGCAATCAGTCTCTGTTTTCTTTCACCAGATTTTTGATTTGCCTGTCATTCGCTGCAGGCCTGTTCCTGCCTCTACATGCTAAATGACACACTGTCAAAAGCAAAGAAAAAAGGAAATCACGCTCGAGTCTCAGCCACACCGTCCTGGAAATACATTCCCACTTTTATCCATTTACCCCAAACCTCAATCCTTTGTGTCAGTATGTGATGATACTCTCTAGTGGAGGCTACATCTGTTTCTTAAGTCAAATATTTTTATCGACAGGCTTTGTTTCTGATCCTTATTCACACACCATCTCCGCTCCCTTTGCCTCTCCATGCAGCCCCGTGGCAGGTGACTGTCTCTATAGCAACCAGCTGGGTTAAAGACTCCATTTGTCTAAGTTTTTCTGCCCGGAAGAGACTTGCTTTGTTCTACGCTGGGAAGTTAAGCTTATGAGTTCAGATGAAAATGTTGCTGCATCACAGCAGCCAATGTTTAGTTGTATGAGAACGCAATTTTGTAGGAGACTGGGTTGCAGCCTTTCTGCTGTTTTATTTCTCAAAACTCAACCTCAGCTGCACAAAGCAGCAAAAACTCCTGTACTCATGTTTGTCTTCCACCTAAACACCTTCGTCCATCAGAGCAGGTACATAATCGCCTCATTATGGCTTCCACTGTGCACCAACGCCCGTCTGGTGTCTGTTTCTCTGTTGTCTCTGAGACTGGCAGGAAGTCTCTTATCACCGCCTCCTCCTGGAAGTGAGAGGAGGCCGTCTGATCCCACCGCGCTCACGCAGATTAGCCGGAGCTTTTTAACCTTGTGGTGGTGCTAATCAGCCCTCTGCTCTTCGCCAGGCAAAGATCAGCATGTAATCCCTTTAACCACAGGGGCAGCCGGCCTCAGCCAAAACCCACTTAGGGCTCTCCTGCCAGCCGCTCCACCTGAGAGTCCGCCAACACCCCACGCCGCCCCCCCCTCGCCCCTCCAGGCACATGTGCCAGTGTCAGTGGGCGCTGCCTCCTGCAGGTTAGGCTTCACTCTTGCATATGATTTCCACACAAGAGCACAATGTGCTTGTGGCTGAGAGCCACCTCTTTGATTTCTTCTTGGTAAAAAAATAGACAAAATATACAGTACAGTCAAAAAATATTTTTGTGTTGGCTCTGTACTTCAGCACATTGGACATTGGACATTGGATTTGAAATGAAACCATGACTGTGACGGTAAAGTTCTGGATATCAGATGTAATATGAGGGTGTTAACATCCACATCAGATGAACAGTGGAGGGAATGTAGCTCGTTCAACAAAGTCTCCTAATTTTGAAGCTCCACTAATCAATATTTTTTATGCAAACAATTCCTCAAATGACTATGTGCCATGTGAGAGGGGTCGCTCGTAATGAAGACACCAGAAGGTAACCTCCGGGTCTGAGAAGTGAAGCCAATGTTGAAGTACCTGAAACTTGTATTCTTTCTAATAGCCAGCAGGGGGCGACTCCTCTTGTTGCAAAAAGAAGTCTGATTGTAGAAGTCTATGAGAAAATGAGCCTACTTCTCACTGGATTTATTACCTCAGTAAACATTGTAAACATGAGTTTATGGTCTCAATCGCTAGTTTCAAGTCTTCTTCAATACAGCATGATGTTCATTTATTAAATTTTGGTCCCATTTAGAGTCAAATAGACCCAAAAGCAGGGGATGCTTTAGGGCGTGGCTACCTTGTGATTGACAGGTCGCTACCACGGCGTTGTCCGGTCTGGGAGTTGCTCTCTATTCTATTCTATTCTATCTATTAAAGGGATAGTTGGGTGTTTTGAAATTTGGTTGTATGAGGTACTTATACATAGTCAGTGTAGTACCTACAGTAGATGACGGTTGGCGTGCCCCCAGCTTTGAGAACTGAACTATCCCTTTCAGCGTTTTAGTTTTTTTCAGATGATTGTTTTGGTTTTCCATCCCACAACTTTCCTTAAACCTTCAATAAATTATGTTTTTGGTCACTTGGGGAAGCGGACACAAGTTTTGAACACAATATTGAAATATCATCACCACTGAAAATGTCAAGAGCTACTAATCTTTCATTTATTTCAGCAATTTTGAAAGTTCTGGAAGTACAAATGTGTATTAATTAGGAGATAGGTTACAGGTGTGATACAGATGATGTAATCAAAGACTACATACTGTCCTAAAATTGAAGATGAATAAAAATTCCCACCCGATATGGATGCAATAGCTTAAAGCCCCTTTAACCTATAGTCTTTTTTTATTTATCTCACTCCAGTGTGCTGCAGAGACAAAACACATTCTGCGATGCTGATGCTCAAACCCAAACAAGTGGATGTTGCAAATGTGTGATGAAAACTCGACTTGAGGCGTCATGTGGTGAAAAGCCACACTGTGAGCCGTCTAGCCCTGCCCAGTACCCAGCATGCCCCAGGGCACAGACAGAAGGAGCCACGCTGTCTCCTGGGACCAGAAATAGGTCATGTCTGCTCTCCCTGACTGCAACACGTAGTTACCATCAAATAAAAGGTAAAGACAAGAATCTTTACTGCAGACTTTAGCTGTTGAATGCTGTTTTGCAAATTGTACAAACATTATGTGCAATTTAATGAATTCTGTACTGCACATACCCAGAAGGGCATTGTGGTTTCCTGAAAACACATATCTCCAATTTCTTTGGCTTTTGGCTGAATTCTGTTGACTTAATGTAGTGCATGCACGCAATTACACATTTTTTCCCTTTCCAATGTGCAATAGTTCCTCTCCACAAGCATGAATATCACTGCTTTCTGTTGCCAAAGAATTCTTCATGACTGCGAATTTTCTGTTTTACATTATAGTCCAGAAATTCTTCAGCCTTTTTGGAAGAGAAGCCTTGAAACACTCTTTTTGTTCAAGTGTTTGTGTGGTCAGAGCTGAGCAGCAGCCCTGCAACTAGAGATGCAGTGCCTTGCTCTAGGACACTTCAGCAGGGTGGCTGCTGAAACCATCCAGTTGAAAGGTGGTCATACCCAGCCACTATGATGGGGTTTATTGTTTTGTTTTGTTTTTTTACCTTCAATTGAAACCCTTCAATTACATACGTAAATGTGTATCACTTTTACATTATATAATCAATACATTTGAGGGTGGGGCCCCTCAAATATCAGACCATACTCATCTGTAAAAGAAGTTTTTCTAAAAGTATTTTAGTCCTCCAGTTTTAAAGGGTTATTTTTGTTCTATGAGTAAAATCTTTATTGCACGTGAAATTTGAGGATCCCATTCAGAGAAATATATACTGTATATTTATACACCATGTTTCCTGAATGGATATATAAGTTTTTGAATAAAACCCTACAACTATAGAGATCAACATCAATGCTGATATGAACATTAAGGCAGCCCAGTCTCACAAAATGGCGTGTAAATGACACCATGATGGCAAAAGCATGTAATAAGAATGCAGGTCTTGCTTTAGGCGTGTCATTTGTACGCCATGTAGTCTGTGTAAATGCATCCGTATAAATATGCTACACTCAGAGTTAGTGATGTAGAATAAAAAGCGAGAATGACTGCTTATGGCGGGCAGAAGGGGAGGTGGATGGGTCCAACAAACACAGGACTTTCAACCAGGAGGCCGCTGTTTTTTTTTGTAAGCTGACGTTAGTGACGTGTTTAATGTACTTATGTTACGTTGTTTCTGTACGTATTGTTCTTAGTTTATGTACTTATTTTAAGCCCAAGCATGACGTTTTTCTTAAACCTAACTAAGTGGTTTTGTTGCCCCTTGCTGGTACTTCACCTTCATACACGTGTGTAATATTCACGCCTTGGCGAGGCAAAACGTGACACTGACACGCTATCCTCTGGTGGCCAGGCGGGTCTATTACACGCATTGCAGTGATTTCGGGTTGTTTAGGGACATGCTCAAGGCTAAGGATTGTTTTTTGCCTTGGAAAGAAGTGTTGTTTTCAAGAATCATCCAAAAAAAAACAAATTCATCCTGTGGTTAGAGAAACTTGACAAGTTATGCTGTGACTGTCAGCAACTCCCCATCCTGCATGTGATTTGCAAATCTCTGCTACACTGCAACAGCCGCTGCAGACGGTTCTTTATGAAATCTATGTACATATAGATGGATGAGCATATTGCCGCACTTCTATTTCTCTAGGGTATTGCTATATGCACCTATGGATGTTAGAATGGCACGCTAATTTGAGAGACTCGCCTGGTTCAAATCCCAACCGGCTCCAGGATTTCCACAAGGAAAAAAGACGTTTTCCAAAATTGCAGTTGCGTGATGAGCAAAAAAGTTACCTTACGTCAGTCAGGTTAGACCAGTTCCCCCCTCTATTCCACATGTTACTGCCTCCTCAAACACCATACGTCACCCCAAAATGGGAGATTGGCACCGAATTTCTATTATTAAAAAAGACCATAAGGATTTCTCCCTCTTGGAGAATCTTATAATAATGATAATAATGAATAATGATCATATGATAAATTCTAAACCCTGTTTAATGCTTCTTGCGGTCGGTGCATTGCGGCCTAGGCAACTGTGTACGGTGGGTATGAGCACCGAACCGTGCACTTCCATGATTTTGTAACAACTCGGACAGGGTGGCACATACCGTGTTGCAATGATTGGCTCAGAGCAGTTGTCAATCAAATCTGTTTCATGGTTCTTGCAGTCAGCGCGGTCGGCGCAGTGTCGATAATCCCCGCGAACATCTGGTCGTTCACACTGATTACGGTCAAAGCAGCTCCAAGAGCGGACCTCTTCTCTTCTGTAGTCTTGCTTTCTATTGTTGTAGACGAAGAAGAAGACGTCCGTTCTTGGAGCCGTTTTGACTGTAATCATTATGAACGACCATAAGTTCGTGGTGACCGTACGTGCCGTCCGCATTGTGCCAAACACGCGGACCACAAGAAACATGAAACAGATTTTAGTGATAAAATTCTCGATCATAAAAGACCCAAATCCATCCTCGACTGTGAGATTGTAATTACTTCATCTTAAAACCACTAAACATGCAGTTTTACACTGTTATGCCCCGGTAGGCTAACATCTAGCTCGCCTGAAAAACCTGCTTTTGTTTCTACAAATACACCTACAGCCTTTGCTTTTTTCTGTTTTGATTGTTGATCCATAGCTCGCATGCCAAATACTCTCTCAATACACCATACAGTGAACTTGCATCTCTATAATGAATGAGTGAACTGTATTTAAGAACTGCAATTTATCAGTTAACTGCTACTTTTATGTGGCTCCGATCACGTTTTGTCCATTTGTGTGAGAGGATAAATACTGGATTACATGTTAATGTTGTTTACCCACTGTGTGTCGTCACTGATACCCAACAACACTCTTTTTCTCTCCAGCTCAGACGCCGGTTGCTAAGCAGGAGGGCGATAAACAGATGTCAACCTCTGGACCATTAAAGCAAAATATCTCGTTACCTAAAGTGACTCAGTGGCAGCGCGTTTTTGCCGAGAGCACTGACTTCCTTCATTGTGTAGGTGCAATTAGATCTCTGAGTGAATTGACTACTACATACATCACATCATGGAAAAGCTTTAAAAGTTTGAGTTAGATCTTGCGATCGTTTACACATTATCAGGCTTAATAATCAAGCTGCCTCATCCACTTTATCTAATTATACAACCTACATATTTATTACACAGATGACGTAAATGTCTCAGTGTTGAGATCATATCAGATGTCTCTTAAGAAACCAGTTTACTCTTATTACATGTAACAAAACACAGCCTTTATGTCAGAGCTTGAATAGTTGTTCCTATTTTAAAAGCCTTACTTTATACGTTACTTTTGTGATTGCTTTATATTATAAAGTAATTATTTTAGCAGAATTTGTAACGAGTTCCAAGAACTTAGAAGACTTTTATCTTCCTGAAAAATAAAAAAATTAACTGAATAAATGTCTCTGCCTACTTTCCAAACCTGTGTAGGTGCTCTGACTGTCTGTCAGGATGTGAGAAATCGCCCTCGGGGCCTGAAGAGGTTCAGAGAGAAACTCAACTCAAGCTGCCCTTAATCCAGCTGCACCGACGTGAGGACGATACCAATGAAGCAACTGCAAGGAGGTATTAATTTTTCATTCAGCGCTCTTCAACAATAGCACGTAGAGAGCTTTGAAGACTTTTAATGCACACAAACACTCAGAGAATACCAAATGATGTTAGTATTAAAGCACTGTTTAATCACTTTAACATCATCCAAATGTTGAGGTGAAACAAATGTGTTGCTCTTGGAAAGAAAACTATTCAATGTATGTCCAAGCATATACCACTGTGTTTATATTTCATGAAGAATACCAGTGCTGCAGGGAATCTTGACTGATTCAAACCTTCTCTGTGCTTGTCCACACACACATTGGGTTGTTAGCATTGCATTGACATACATCAATTACCCGGAAGCCTCTCCTAAATTTAACCAAAAGTACTACATACTTTACACCCCAATCAAGGGATGCACCGATCCTTGTCCCCACATGGGAGGTGAGTCCCCACAATTTCGCTAATGACTGTGACATCAGCCGTTTGCAGTGGTAGAAGTATTTCACAGAAATGTATATTTGAACAAAGACAAAAGGACGGTGTTGAAGGTTTAGAAAAGTGAAATGAGCCTGAGAAAAGTGAAAACAGGAAGTGCATTATTTGCTGGGGAGAAAATGTTCACTTAGTTAAAGTGGCAGTAGGCAGTATATTTTTGGCATCATTGGGCAAAATCTCCATAATAACCTTTCAGCATAGTGTAATTCAAGTGTTCTGAGAGATAACTAGACTTCTGCACCTCATCATGGCTCTGTTGTCAGGCTTTACAAAAATCTAGCCTGTGACGGGAGACTTTGACCAATTGCAGGTCATTTCCTTGAGAGAGCGTTCCTATTCCTAAGGAACACCAAGTTGGTGTTTACAGCTAAACCGTATACTACAAGATGATTCTGAAAACATTTGAGGCGAGAAATAGGCATTAACGGAATATAATATTGATTCATATTTGATCAGTGCTTCCTAGTTTGACCGTTTGGTCGGAGTTCGCGAGTGATTGACAGCCGGCTCTCATAGACCGCAGCTGGACAGCAGACCTCAGATCAGCTCTTACTGCTTGTTTTCCTCCGGTCTGTAAAATCTTGCAAATGCCGTTAGGAGCACCGGAGGACACAGTAGGACACAGAGGAGCATGATTTTTTTCAGGTTACCTGTTTCATCAACATTCATTTGTTATTCTACCTTGCACTTTCGTCCGTCCACAGTCTCCTCCTCATACTCTTCACCGATGTGGAAGTTGATCTCAGTGGTGCGCACACTGGTGGATGTTTTGATGTAGAACTTCTCGCCGTCCTGACGGATCTCCACGTGGGGGTTGGAGGCCGCCGCGACGGCCACCTTCCTCAGCATGGTGTTCACTCCTGACCAGGAGCAACCCCAGGCCAGAACAACAAGAGGGAGAAAACAGAGGTCAGTGTCACCATTTTAACAAGATTAATTGAGTTAAGGGGAAATAGAGGGATGTTTCACTGCCTCATAATGACTATAAAATATTCTTGGGGATTTTTTAGGGATGACTCAATAATTACAACATGCTGACTTTGTGGCGCTTTGCACATTTTTAAATCTAGTTTGTAGTTGAAAATGAGCCAAGCAGACATTATTGTTATTACTCTTAATTCAGCCCTGTCTCCTATAAATTATGTTCCCATGCAATGAAACTGCATTGTGAATTACGTTTCGAGGGATTTTGTCGTGGATTACGTTTGTTTTTGACGTATGACAAATACGTTTGTAATGATAGTCCGCGGAAGTCCGTGTAGGGAGGAAGTGTGGATGGATGGTGGCAGGGTCAAAAAACACAGGACTTTCACCCAGGAGACTAGGGGGGTCGGTGATACCACAAAATGTGGTTTCAATTCGATACCAAGTAATACAGGGCCAGAATTGCCAATATTGATACTGATACCGATAATTACTTTAATGTATTACTTTAACTTTAACTTGCTAAATGCAGTACCTGTGAGGGTTTCTGGGCAATATTTGTCATTGTTTTGTGTTGTTAATTGATTTCCAATAATAAATATATACATCCATTTGCATAAGGCAAGCATATTTGCCCACTCCCATGTTGATAAGAGTATTAAATACTTGACAAATCTCCCTTTAAGATACATTTTGAACAGAAAAAAAATGTGCGATTAATTTGCCATTAATCACGGTTAACTATGGACAATCATGCGATTAATCGTGATTAAATGTTTTAATTGATTGACAGCCCTAGTGGGAATATGTTTTTTTTTTTGTTAACAACAAACAAAATCAAATGTAGGCTACATTTGTGTCTGGCAAAGAAACATCTTCCAGGATGTTGTGTTGTCTTTCTATTCTGCCTTACTACCCTCGACCCCACCCAGATTTAGACCTCTCCAGGCCCTCATGCCAGCTTCTATCAGACTCTAGACCTTAAATATAGAGACCCATGCTGGCTGCATGTCTTCTTGTATTTCTGTGTAGTATGGTGAACAGCAACTTCTCCAAGCTTAAATTTTTACCCTGAATGACAAGAAATGTAGATGTTTCATAGTGTTAAAAACCCCACAGTAAATGCTCTGTGACAGAAACCTCAACTATTTCAAAACTGAGAGAAATCTGTGGAATTTGGGCTCTGAATCTGTGAGGGTTTAGAAGACAAAAGTGAACTCTTGTGGATGTCAGGCAGATCAGTGCTGGCTCGCCTTTTGTCTGCTAGCTGTACGAGTGGTGATCCCGCGTGTGGCTTGTGGCAACACTTTGGCATCACTCTACAAGGCCATCTGGCTTTATGTCCTGCCAAAGTCCTGCATCTTTTATTTTATTGGTCTCTCCTACCACTGAATACATTGAAAGCTAATATCTTCACAAACAACATCAAGTATTTAATTCTGCAAAGCCAAAACCACTGTGGTGTTTTTTGGTCTACACCCAGGCATAAAAACATATTAATTTGACAGTTTACACTCGACCCCACCCATGATCTGAGGGATCACGCCATGTGTTTTTATAGCATTAAATATGTATGAGCATCAGTGAGCCAAGCAGTCTATCCTTGTTTCTGAAAAATTGACATGTTCTCAAAATGTCATCTGCTTGCAGTTTAAATATTAGAAGGTTTTATGTGTGTCCAAAGAAACGGCAAAAGGACAATAAGCTTCAGTTATTACAAGCAGACAATAGTAAGGAGTACATGCTCGTACAGAAACCTGGTAAGTAAAGATAATTTCCTCAAACACTACTAACCGGGTGTCTAAGGTTTCTACTGATAACCAATCATAGACTGTATATAAAGATGGACGACGTGTCTTCACTTCCTCCCACTGTACAAAAGTGAAGCCAAAATATCCCGGATACAGGAGCTGCCATTTTGAGATTTTGACGTCATTTGGAGCCAGAGTCTGCGCAGTAGTGATCGGGCATTGGAGCCGCGGTATCGAGGTCACCCGCCCGAACCAATCGCGAGCCGAGCACGGCCGCAGCTTCTTAGCGAGAGAGACTCACAGCTGTCGATCATGACGTCTCACCCCCTTTTTATAGCATCAAATAATTAATTGAAACCAAACTTATCAGAAAAATGACCACTTGAACATACATCAGCATGATAAGAACTACGTAAAATGACAGAAATCATCTTTGGGAAAAATGTATTTGACGTGTACTTTGACTTTTTAGTTTGGATCATGTCCCATCCGCTAACATGGAGGAGGCGGAATTTATGACCTATACTGCAGCCAGCCACCAGGGGGCGATACAGATGTTTTGGCTTCACTTTTGGGGAGCTGTCATGTCGTCCATCTTTATATGCAGTCAAAGAGTATAGAAGCAAAAGGGCCGAAACTCTGGTGTTTTTTTTACCATTTTGGACTGAAAACGCTTACTTTATTTATAATATTTTATTGTTCAACACAGGAAATTTCGGTAGAATATGACAATAGAATACAAATCATTTTGTTTTACTTTTGTACGACACTTTTTAGACGGACGTTTTACTTGCGTACGGTAGTCGCTTTCAGTTTAACATGGCATAGCAGCCAAAGCATAGCTTTGCTGCTGGACATTGATGTTGCAATGGAGCGAACAACTGACTTTCACTTCTTGAGTCTATGATCCCAATGCTCAAATTCAAACTTCAGCTGTTTGTATTGCTTTTGCATTTCTTGACCAGGGTCCCGACTAATTCAGGAAAGTCTTTAAAAAAATCCACATTTTGTCTCAGTAGTAAAATTGTACATGAAGTGTGCACTATTTCTACACTCTTTGATCAAATGCAGACACACATGCCTGCTCTCAATTAGCAAACTGTGAGTCTGATCAAGTTGTACAGCTCTGTTCACTCTGCGTGTTCACTCTGCTATCTGCACCCTGGATATAATAGCAATCCCCTCCTACTGTAGGGAAACCTCAGAGTCAACAGATAATTATGAGGATGTTGATGGAAAGTGGCGGCCCTGCATGCAGCACTGGAATCCACAGTAGTTGCCCATCGCTGCTCCCCAATGACGAGACCTTATGTAAGAGCGAACGAGTGATCTGCTCCAGCAGATGTGGTTTAATGTGTTCATGAATGGATGAGGTGCTAGAGACAATCGCCTTATGGACCATTGCATCAAAACATGGGAAGTGGTGTTGGAAGAGGGTTTTTTTTGTGAGCCAAAAATAATCAAAACTGAACAATTTTAGAGTTTTCAGTTGATTGAAGTAAACAGGAAAATAAAGTCACTTCTAAAATAAGTAAAAAAAAAAATGAATAGAAGGTGTAAATTCGCATGGTAAGTTTTCTTGAAAAAGATGTAATATTTAGGCCTTTTAAAATAAAAACAGATCTTGAAAGATATTGCTGCTCAAATATATTATGCAGATTAATATATATATATATATATATATATATATAAAATATAAAAATAAATAAATATATTTAAAGAAAATATAAAACAAAATACAACAAAAATAATATATAAATAAATATATTATATAGCTATATTTCACAAGTATTAGGAAGTGTTGTGTGTCATAATAAGCCTGCAATGCTCAAAATTAGTATTTTTTTTCACTCTACTAGATATTCAAGATGCATTGTCTAAAAACAAGTCTCACTGAAATCTCACTTGTTAGGTGATATTAAGTGTGATATTGTCTTATATTAAGTGTTATGAGATATTTTGACTAGTTAGACAAATATACTAGCTTCCTAAATGATTGTAGGGTCTTAAAGAAAACTGTGGATTAAAGGATAAGGCTGACATTAATCTACATTTTTCATAGTGTCAACAACTCCCATGAAAAGACCAAGATCAACATTGCGTTAGTCTGTCTCTCAATACTTTACAACTTCATTACTCCTTCCCTACTACTTCAGACTTCCCTGTCTGTACTCCCCTGAGCCCATTCATTCCTACTGAGGATGTAAATCTTTCAAAGTCAAAAATATATACTTTCATTAAAAAATAAAATAAAAAAAAGATTTACCAATTTCCTTAAACAGCTGGGCACTGTAGTTTTTAGACAATATAACTCAAACAGGAGTAAATAGTGCATTTTCTGGGGACTATTTTCAGCTGCGGATTAATACACGTTTGGTATTTACAGCAGCAGGACGGTGTATTTGGGATCGATTCGAAATAAACTACAGTGCCCAGGTTCATCGTAAAGAGGAGACGTGTCACCCAGTGCAACAGTGGGGCTCATTTATGTGTTTTTAATAGTTTTTAGACAAAAATTAAGATCTGATTTAGCTGCAGTATACCAGGCTTTTGGCCTCAAAGGCAATACTTTTTAGTCAATAAATAAATAAATAAAATTATGGTTGGATTTGTTGCAACCACAAAGCAGAGATGTTCAGAGCTAAATATGCACCCAGATATCTTGCCGTTAAGTGCTGCAGCGATGCACAAACAACTAAACTGCCAATTTTTTCAGCCTTGAAAGGCATAAAACTAAAACAGGGACCATTCATGTCTATAAAGTTTCAATAATAGTTCCTGGAGAGTTGTTGAAGCAGCTCCCTGTACTCACTCTCCCTAAAGACTTCTACATTATTCTAAAGACACACAGCCTTTTGATGTGTCCTGTCTGTTTCAGCAGTGCCGGCCGGCGTGACGAAACGCTGCAACACAATTGAATGACCCAGTTAAACTGGTCCAAATCTAAACCATCACAATCATCAGTTAAGACCAAGAGGGGTGAAAAAAGATAGGACACAAGAGAAAAGCACTGGGCTCCAGAGACCTCCCCTGGCATTGCTAATGCATGCCCTACTTAAATGCTTAACATGAATAATGTTGTGCCCCCCCCTCCCTCCTCTCTTCATGTAACAATACCAAGTCTGTTTAGGCTGGAATTCAGCATCCAGTGTTTCATATCTCCTGTGAAGCCGAGGGATTTCCCTTCAGCAGCATCTCCCCGTAGATCTCTGCCTTCTTTTCCCAGGGAGCTTCTCCGAACAATACGATGTTGTTGGAAGTCAGGCATGCCATTCTCCAAGAACAAGAAAAGCCTTTTTCTATATGGACATGATGGATAGTCAACCTCATGCAGGGATGTAGCGCTGGCTATGGAGGTGGGGGGGGGGGAGAGAGGAGAGGGAGAAAAGAGGGCTTACCCAGGGCTTTGAGAAGATCATCAAAATTCTCACTCCTCTTCATCTTCCAGGTGCCGGCAAAGTTAGGCATGTCTGCTGACTGAGGCTGAGTCCGAGCGCTGCCGAAAGAACCTGTTCCACGCTCTGATGCTTCCCTCTTCCCTCTGACTGTCTTTGACTCTTTCTCACCCTCCTCCTCCTTCCCTGTGCTCCTGTCTCCTCTGCTCTGGGCTCGGCCTCTCGCTCACACTGTTAACACCCAAAGTGTGTTTTCTATTTACTTGGTTTTCTTCACACACTCTTGCTGTTGCAGTCTGTGTGCCTCAGTGTGCCGGCTGCAATCTAGTCTTTAGCTCCTTTATAGCTACTGTCTTTAATGGGAGTCAGAGGAGGTCCCTCCCCCTGAAAGCTCTGTCCCATTAATACAGTAGAGCAAGACTGACGTGTCTGCTTCCTCTGGGGATCAAAACGACTAAATTCATTCTTTGAGAGAGTATTTATAGTGCTTCACTTTCTCAACAACTTGATTATGAAACTCTTTATTTAAATGTGGAGGTTGGCTTTTATTGTTGTTGACATCTTTTGGTAAGATGATTCAAAAAAGCCTTTTTAGGAGAAGAAGAAGGGGCTTTATTTTTCAAAATCTAACCATGATGTTACTTTGTTCAAAATTAGTATTTCGGGGAATAAAGTTTGTGAAACTCTGATAACTTCAATCCAAGATAACACAGATATATACACATATCCTCCATCAAGCTAATTAAACTCCACCTGATTTAAAAAAAAAAACTATAAACTACTAAAATTAATAAAAACTTTATAGTGCTTCACTTTTTCAACAATTCGATTATGAATCTTTTTTTTTTTTTTTAACGTGGAGGTTGGCTTTTATTGTTGTTGACATCTTTTGGAAAGATGGTTTTAAAGAAAAGCCTTTTTTAGGAGAAGAAGAAGGAGATTACGGGCATCATTATGCTACTTTAGCTAAGGGAGCTAAGGGAATAAAGTTTGTGAAACTTTCCAACTACTATGCTTAAATATACTTATTATACTGTTTCAAGTGCTTCTGTGGGTTCTCAGAAGTACTCAGATCCTTTACTTAAGTAAAAGTGATAATACCACACTCTGAAAAAAATCTGTTACAAGTAAAAGTCCTGCATTCAAAATTCTACTTGTGTAAAAGTACTTAAGTATTACCACCATAATGTACTTTAAGAATCAAAAGTAAGGCTGTCAATCAATCGATTGAAATATTTATTCGTGATTAATCACACATTTTTCATCTGTTCGAAATGTACCTCAAAGGGAGATTTGTCAAGTATGTAATACTCTTATCAACATGGGAGTGGACAAATATGCTGCTTTATGCAAATGTATGTATATGTTTATTATTGGAAATCAATTTACAACACAAAACAATGACAAATATTGTCCAGAAACCCTCACAATAGCATAAAAAATATGTTCAAATCATAACATGACAAACTGCAGCCCAACAGGCAACAACAGCTGTCAGTGTGTCAGTGTGCTGACTTGACTGTGACTTGCCCCAAACTGCATGTGATTATCATAAAGTGGGCATGTCTGTGAAGGGGAGACTCGTGGGTACCCACAGAACCCATTTTCATTCACATATCTTGAGGTCAGAGGTAAAAAAAAATAACCATGCCAGTTTTTCCTCACCTAGCTTTAAATCTGAGCCCGCTACAACCTAAAAATCGCAAGTTCCGTTAATGCATTAAAGATATTAGTGGTGTTAAAACGAATTTGCGTTAATGCGTTATTATCGTGTTAACTTTGAGTCAAAGTAAGAGTACTCACTATGGAAAATGTCCCCTTTCAGAGTGTTTAATTATGGAGCCTTCAAGGTCCCCAAAGATATTTTTTTTTTTAAAACTTATGCACACGAGATAAGTTATCGTGTGCTACAAGATAAAACATGTATTGGGGGGACTTCAGGGACCCTCCCAGCGATGTGGGGCTGTAATCCATAAAAATGTGTCATATTTAATAAGTTGATCATATATTTTGTTTGTAAAATCAAAGAAACTAAAGCTGTAAAATAATAGAAGTCAAGTAAAATGTACAATATTTACCTCTGAGATGTAGCGGAGTAGAAGTAGAAGTAGCAGAAAAGGAAATACTCAAGTAAAGTACCTCAGAATTATACTTAAGTACGGTACTTGAGTTAATGTACTTAGTTACATTCCACCACTGGTTCTCTGTGTATTTTCTGGTCTGTCGCTTCTCTGTTTTGTTCTGCACTGTTGGCTAAATAATGGCGAGACATTAAAACAGACAGTAAATTTGCCCAAAATTAACCCCTAAACCACAAACATAGATCAAAGCTCAGATCCCTCCCAGACATTAACAGCAAAATGTGTATTTATTACATACACATTGCATTGTATTGTATAAATTATGTATTATTATGTAAAGTGTGATCCTTTGGGGAATTCTCTGGACTTGCAGTAAATGTCCAACTAAGTGTTGAAGTCTTTGTTCTGCGTTGTTGACTAAATAGGTGCAATATATTACAGTAAAACTTTTTATTAAAATTAAATTAGCCTCAAACCAATAATCCTTCAACACAAACATGGATCAAAGAGATGGTTTGTTGAACCGATAATAAATCATCTGGTTGTTTTCTTGTTGATTCTCCCCTCAGGTTTTAACAAGGAAGCATGTATTTATTATGTATTCATTGTATTGTATTAATTATGTATTAGTTTGTATTATTATGTAAAGTTATTATGGAATCAGTGTGATCATTTAGAGTTTTTCATTGTGTAGTTAGCAGCGTAGAGCTGTAAGAAACCTACAGCTGAGTTGCCCTTGAGCAAGTAAATCACCCTCAAACCACAAAAATTAAAGATATGAATATAATGTGTGTAAACTGAGAGAAAGTAAAGCTGAGCTTTGCTGTAATCTAACAAAGTATCTATCTTTAAATGGGTTAAAAAAGTTGCTGTTAATGGTATAAATTACATCATATTACTAATAAACTAATTGTTTTTCTTCATAAAGGAATAGATTCATACATACATAGTTTAGTTTAGTTTAATTTAGTTTAGTTTATTACTTTATTTAGGGACAGTGCATATTAATAACATTTCTGAAAATATAAAGAGCCAGTTAGCCATCTGTAGTCCCCGTATTTTATCTTGTAATGCTGAATAATAATAATTAGTTGAGTTGTGACATTATTATGGTACATTATCAGTGTTGCAACTCTTATGTTGTGTTAGACGCAGTTTGCTAAAAGGAATTTAGCTTGTATTAAATTCCATAACATTTTATTAAAGAACACTTCATACTACTAGGAACTTTACTGTAATACAAATAAGGCTGCCTTTTTAACATTTGACCAGGACAACTGAGACTTTTTCGCTAACTTTGGCTCATTTGCCGTTTTTTTTCTTTTCTTTTGGTCTGTTGACCGATGAAAACTGTCCCTATCAAATCCTAAAAAGGTCCCTGTCAGTAACTAATAAATTAAAATATAATGTAAATGGGGATTTTAATCTATTATATTTTGACAAGACAGTATTACATTATCCAGATGTTGTTACATTATCAGTGACTACTATGCCAAGTTACAGATCTTAACACACCCCTTTACACCAAATAAAGTAGAGTATACATACCTATTTTTTACAGCTATGGTAAATGTGCTTGTAAACAGTGTGTTGGCAATATGGAGAAATACAACAAATTTACCTGTTTTGTTGAAAAGCAGGCAGCTTTTAATGAAGACAATACACAAGTTATCTCTGTTTGAATTCACCTTCAGTGTTCTCAAATCATTTCTATGTCCACAGAGGTAAGGGAAAAAAAGGGAATATTATCAAAGTGATTTCGAGAGTAAGTTGACAATTATTACACAACTTAAACCATAGGAACATGGTATGTATGCATGTATGCAGAGTATCTACACCCAAACACAACTGGAAAAAAAAACTAAATTCGAACATTTCACAAATGTAATATTTAAGTAGGTTGTTGGATCAAAAATAGTTTCCACAGGACGGATTTAAATGACTCAAAACCTCTTAGAAACATCTCAGCCTAAAAGTTTCTACTTTTTTTTTGGCTCAGTCATTTTTATTTCCATTGACACAGTGCGCCAAAACCGAATCCCATAATCAGGCTAGACTGATAATTTAAAACCCAAAAGGAGGAAAATGATGATTACATAAGGAGCTGCCACTTTTAATCTTGCAGTTATATTTCATATTTGTGTCAAGCTGTGCTTAAAGAACAGAGCAGAGTCACAGAGGCACTTTTATCTAAAGAATATTATTAAAAAAGAAACATATCCAAAAATGTGTTGGTGCAGAACAAAGCTTTGATTCTGATATAATTTTTATATCTAATCATACTCTGTTTTGAATCAAAGAGAAGCATTTAGGGTTTTGTTTTTGTCTTGAGGCAAAAATAGAAAAATGTTCTCTCTACAGTAATACCTCGATATGATCTACAAACAGAATGATTAGATGGATAGATGGATGTGTGGATGTTTTATGTTGTTCTGCTCTCCTCATTTTGTCATATCAAAGATTATAATGACAACAGAAGTCCTGCTCTGCCTTCAGCAGTCTGCAGCTGATGTTATTACATGAGGTTCATTACCCAACATTATTATTTCCCTGAAAATACGAATGAATCATGGCTGAAAATAGCAGCACGATGATCGTTTCAGCCTGCAGGACCAACAAAGAGGAAAAAACAAGTGCTTGAAGAAGAAATTATAGATTCCACTCGAGGCTGGTGGAACAGATACAGATTTAAAACATGTACAATTTTGACGGTAGATGATAACTTGACATTATCAGTGTTCATATAGCTGCTTTTGGAGATTTTTTCCCTCCCTATGTATGAAAAAGTACAATAACATTACAGAAAATGTTGATATAACAGCCTTCAGAGCATAAGTCAGTCCATTATAGGTTTTGACGCAGCAAGTTTGCTATATCTATCTATTTATTTATTTATTTATTTATTTATTTATTTATTTATTTGTCTATTGCAAGAATTTTATTTATTGAATTCAGTTTTCTAAAAGACTGTGTATGCTTGACTGTTGAATAGAAGTGATGGGTTGCTATGTCTCGATCTGCCAACTCTAAGAATAGTTCATTTTATTTTTATGGTCTTTAATGGAGGGTTTTAGCATCCTGTGATGGTTTTACTGGTATTTTAAAGACTTTTTCACCCCAACAAGAATACATGTCTGGGTGAGATGCTGAGCTTTTGGAGTAGAAATGATCACATTCAAAGGGACTGTAACACAAACACTGCTCTAAATAGGACATCTCTCATCTTCTTCACTCAGGCTGTCAGGAGATTCACACTGATGTCTTTTCTCTATAACACAACTGGCCATTTCAGCTTTACTGCAGGAGTTATTTAAAACACACCGACTGTGTTTGCTTTCCTCAACTTGGAATAATTCTCTTGAAACTTTATCTTGACAACCGTTTTTTGAATGTGTGGAGCTCAGACTGCTGCTGCAGCAACTGTCAGAATATTGGAATATTTTTCTGCCTACTCTTCAGCCTCAGGTTTGCCTTCCTCTCTGCACCATATAGTTTTAACTTTATGCCATTATTATTGTATTCAAGACAAACAGGATCTCCCAAACATCTTGGAAGACTCATCTATGGTCAGACATTAGGCTAATCATGAGTAACTATCAAAATCTAAAATCTCTTCTTTACACACAAGCTGTAACTGAGAGTAAAACAATCTGTATAATGAGGCTAATTCAATGTAACTGAATTTAAACTGGGCTATCAATGAAATAATTCATAAAACAATTGGGATTTTTATTGGCTAATCAACACAGTGATAATTCCAGTTCTCTGTCTCACTGTCAGTGAATAAATTACTGAAATTATTTTGTTATTTCATTCACAAATATATGTTTCTCACATTTGTTTGATGTTTTATTATAAGTACTTTTTGGGGCCATGCCCATGTTGATTCTCCCTCACACCTATCTAGCTGTCTTATTCTATATATTTACCTAAATATTTTGTTTTTGCTATTGTCCCTTTGTTTGTTTTTTTGTATTTCTTTGTATAATATCTTTTTTTATTTTTTTTATATGTCCTTGTACTTGTCTTCACTTGTTTTGTAATCACTTTATCACACAATAAAAAAAAATATATTATCAATTCAAATGGCTATTAAATTATTAAGTTTTTTTTTAATTAAATAAATCCTTACAAAATTACCTTACACTTTTTTCAACTCTAGTAATATATTATCATTGAAGCAGCTTAGAGCAAAAAAAGACAAAGATAATGAGCAAAAAAACTATACAGTACTTATAAATAAAAACTTAAAAATGGATAATTTTCTTCACTTGTTTTGTAATCACTTTATCACACAATAAAAAAAAAATATTAACTGTATTATCAATTCAAATGGCTATTCAATTATTCATTTTACAAGTGTTTTTTAATTAAATAAATCCTTACAAAAAAAAGTTTTTCAACTCTAGTAATTGCTTTTTTCCTCCACAGGTCCGCTGGTGGCGGTAGTGCGCTTCACACATTACTTGCCTACCGTTTTGAAACAAACGAAGAAGACGGAAAGCGGAAGTTACGTCAAATGTTGTCATGGCGTCTCACATGTAAATTACCGAGCTTCAGAAATTGAATAAAACGTCTTTTTGGGAGGTTTTGAAGGTACGTGGGCGCATATTATATCACAGTTAAATACTCTATCTTTAGGAAAGTTAGTCCGGTGAACTGGGCGATCGACCGATAATCTTGTAGCCTTTAAAACAACAAACTGCACTTTGTTGCAGCGCTAACCTGCTCTGAGAACAGCTAGCTTCCGTTAGCCGCGGTACTTTAGCAGCTTTATCATTTACAACTACACAGATATCGTGCTGTTAACCCTTTGGTTTTATTTGTTGTTAATTTGTCTGTTCTTCCATTAACTGGCAGCTCAACACATATAAGCTCTATAATGTGTATTTCACACTAGCCAGTGACAGATTTAAAATGAACATGTTCTTCTTTGTCAAACTAACACACTTTAATGTTGTTTTCAGGTTAAAGTAAGTTAATCTACCTGGCTTTCTGGCTCCCAGGACCAAAACAATGAGCACTCAAGTAAGCACCAAATTTAAATACTCTCACATTTACACTCAACATGTCCTCACTGTGTTTGTTTTCTGGGTGAAAAAAAGCTGAAATATTAACTGTAAACGTGTGTTTTGATTTCAGTACAGCATTCTTTTCAAGCAAGAACATGGTGAGTAACAACATGGATATACAGATCTCGTTGTATAACTGTAACTAATTTTATAGCTTAATAAATTACCAGTCATTTTCCACAGAAAGTCCTGTTATTCAGAACTATTACCAGTAAATTTTTTCTGTATTTAAACCTGTCTTCTTCTTCTTGTTGTTGTTGTTTGTTCTCACACAGCATAAGACTTAATAATTGCATTAAAATTGCTTCATGAATTCCAGCAGGACATTGTATCATAATAGCAGCTTAGAGCAACAAAATACAAAGATAATGAGCAAAAAACAATACAGTACTTATAAATAAAAAATTGTCGGATAATTTTACTGCTCATATTAGTGTCGCGATATGACGAAAACCGTGATATTTAAAAATTAAATATTTATATTATGTTTATAATACACATATAATATTGTGTAAATAATCCAGCACCTCTTAAACCATTTTATATATACAGTTGTGGTTACAGACTCTCTCTCTCCACCTCCCCACACTTGTATTTTGAGTGTAATTAATTTGCCCAAAAAAGAGACAAAATGGACAATAAACAAAGTTAAAGATGAATTTGACGGATAGCATTACTATTATTTTAATTTAAAAAATGTTAAAATTTTAATTTTTTTTAAATGAATTCTTTTGACCACGTTAATCGTGTGGTGAAAATCTGATATCGTGACAGCCCTGGTACATACAGTATATATATATTTATACATGTAAAATGCTTTGCAGTGGCCAGTAGCCAAGTAAAACCTAGTGAGGTGGACATAGTGCAAGTAGTGCAAAATTAAATGCAAGTATACTGTTAGGTTGTAGTGCAGTTATGAATCAGAGTCCAGGGTGAGAGTGTTTGTATCAGTCTTACTCCGTTAGGGGGGAGTGTGAGGCTCCCAACCCCCTGTCCAGACAAAGAGGGGACTGGTTGTATCGGGAGATAGCAGCTGGCACACTAATGCACAATTTACTAATGTTTGAGTAACGTTTGCTAAAAAACTTACTGAAAACTGAAACTTTATATTTATAATATTTTTTACTAACAGGCGTGGGGCTGAGAATCACAGACAGGATAGGAAAGTCAGAAAGTATTCATAATCATACTAACAAATTATTGTTTTTTATGTTTTCATGGGATTTGTCGACAGTAACAAATATATAGAATAATGTCAGACTTATTCTTTAAATACTTTTTCCATCCACCCTGCTAGTTTCAGGTATTAAACATAACTTGTACTCACTCAGAGTTTAACCTTTGTTTGTTCCTCTCAGCACACGATGACGCTATCTGGACGGCAGCGTGGGGTAAAAGTGAGGCGGATGGGTCAGAAACTATTGTCACCGGCTCACTAGATGATATGGTGAAAGTCTGGAAATGGTGAGTGCTTTTTTTAACGCACCTCCACATGACAATACCACTTAATACATTGTTCTGACAGCCATTTGTCCAGTTGATGTTGTTTTCTTGCCCAATATTATATTTATGTTTTCCTTCTTTTGTCATCATTGTCTTCATTGGATTTAGTTAACATCTATATTTTTTCTATATATATTCACCAAATATTTTAATGTCTCTTAAAAACATCTTTTACATTTTTCAAAAATAACTCACATAAAACAGAAACAGTAAAACAGATTACCAGTATGTACAAAAAACAGACAAATATAATAATAATAATAATAATAATAATAATTTTAAAGCGAAAGGGAGATGAGACCTGTACATTTTTAAAGGCCATATAAAAATTGACAAATAAAGAAATAACAATGTCCAGGAAATGAGAATCACATCAAGGGCCAGACATATAGTTTGACATGCTTTTATTTAATCAAAAAAATAAAAATAAGGCTAGCATACAGCCAACTCACATCAACGTGTTTCACAGCTTATGGTTATTAAAAGGAATAAGAATCTGTGATAGCGATATAATTGGGCGTCACATTGTCACTGTAGGTTTTGTTTATTGTCTTTTCTATCACCCAGTTTCTCATAATTCTTTATTGAATGTGCTACAGAAATAAATTTTAACTTGTTGAGAAAATAATTTCACATCAAGGTCAGACAGAGATTGCCAAGCTGTCATTGAATTGTAGATATTTCTTTTTTTCTGAGCACTTTTAAGAACTTGTCGTTCGTGTTGGGTTGAGTTTATTGGACCTGACGTGACTGAATAATCTCACTCTGTTCCTGCAGGTCAGATGAGAAGCTGGAGCTGCAGTGGACTCTGGAGGGCCACCAGCTGGGCGTGGTGTCAGTGGACATCAGTCACAACGGAGCGATCGCCGCCTCCAGCTCCCTCGACGCTCACATCCGTCTCTGGGACCTAGAGTCTGGAAAACAGATCAAGTCCATGGACGCCGGACCAGGTACGACTGGGCCTCAGAGGATTATTGACATTTTTTATTGATTAATAATTGTATTGGGTGGTGAGTAGAGAGATCAGGCTTCCCTCAGCTCTATATCTATTTTATATGTGAAACTTTTATGCTGTCGTCTTGGCCAGGACTCCCTCAGAAAAGAGATTTTAAATCTCAATGGGACTATCGTGGAAAAATAAAGGTTAAATAATAAAAATAATAATAATAAATCTCACTGTGACGTCTGACTTAGCAAGTAAGCAAAGTTTATTTATATAGAACCTTTCACAGACACCAGTCACAAAGTGCTTCACAGTCAAAGAAATAAAATTTAAATAGAATCAAATAAATAAAACAAAGATAAAAACAATAAATGAATATTATACTTTCTCTTCTCAGATTTTGAATAAGACAGCTTTTGCCCTCTGTATACTTTAAATTAATGTCACCTGTGGTTTTGCTTCTTACGTTTAACTTATCAACTTAATTATTGATATATCAAACTGATGACTGACGGTTACATTCCCACTTACAGTCAGCATGTAATTAATTTAGTGTAAGATACTGATTGTTTAGAGTTGAATCGATTAGTTGATCAACAGAAAAGGCATAATCAGCAGCTGTTTTGATTGTAGATTAATCGTCCAAAAGTCCATTTTCAATCAAGAAATAAACATTTGATGATTCCCATTTGTGAGAATTTACTGCTCCTTTGTCTTATGTGAATCTTTTGGTCGGAACCTTCGCTTTAAAAAATTGTAATTTTTCACTATTTTCTACACTATATTTTATGGAAAGGAACTTTTTGATTAATTGATAAAATAATCGTCTGAATAATCTATTTAAAAAATAATCAGCAGCCTTATTGTACATTTTTTGGCTGGTTTTCGTTGTTACTAGGTCTGTCAATCGATTCAAATATTTAATCGCGAATCATAAATTTGTGACAAATTAATCACAAATTAATATATTTTTTATCTGTTCAAAATGAACCTTAAAGGGAGATTTGTCAAGTATTTAATACTCTTATCAACATGGGAGTGGACAAATATGCTTATTTATGAGACTTTCCAGTATTACAATACCAATACCCCGCCTTGACGACTTGAAATATAGTCAGCAATTTTAAATTGCAAATAAAGGAATATCTTATCTTATATAATTTTTTACAGACATAGAGAATAGTCATATATAACTTGGCTCCTAAACTCATAGATCGGATAAAAAGGTAGCTGATTTGACCTTGTGAATATGGTCTTACTGTTTTGTGTTCATTCATTCACTACTCTTTTTTTTTTACTGTCAAGCACTCAGCAGCACTGGATTAAGGTCACTACAAAGGAAATCATCACCCAGTTTAGTATTAAAACAAACCTGCAGGGGATGACAGCTTTTCTGCTCTGCTGTGTAGCACAGCAAGCTTGTTTTATTTTTTACTCTGAACCCCACACCCAGAAATGTCTCTGTTGTTGTGGATCTTGAACCGAGCTGTTCTTCATGTAATGTCACGTCACCTTCCATTAGTGACACTCTGTTTCACCCATTGGTTGGTCTGGGTCACTGGATTAAAGACCTTTTTTTCTCTTCTCTTGGGACATACTGTACTGTATTTTGGTGTATTTGGAGTCTTCAGAAGTGAGTCCTGTTACTGTAAAACCTTTGTTTTCTTTTTATGTTATAATATTTAGCTTATTAGCTCAAGATTGATTAACAGAGCAGAAAGTAGGTTTGGTGACGAGACACATTGGCTCACCTTTAGAAAACACAGTGGGTACACATTAAAAAAGACATTTGAACTAGGTGACACGTTGCCTTAATTAGGTTGTGTTTGCTGTAGACCGCATTGTTAAAATAAACATCAGTGAACAGAATCAGTCTGATGTGCTCAACCTTCCCTCTCTGTCTGTCTGCTCTCCTCTCTAGTTGACGCATGGTCGGTCGCCTTCTCCCCAGACTCCAAACACATCGCCACAGGAAGCCATCTTGGCAAGGTCAACATCTTCGGTGTGGAAAGTGGAAAGAAAGAATATTCTCTGGACACTCGAGGGAAATTCATCCTGAGCATAGCTTACGTAAGGAACCATGAAATGTCCTTTTGGTCGGCTGTGTGGAGACATCACTGTCTCGTCTTTACAATAACTCATCTTGATTTGTGTTTCTTCTAAATCACAAGGTGTCCTGTCTTTTAACTCTTAACCACGTCTGCTCAGGTCCAAAGCTTGTTTTAAATGAAGGGCTTTTAGAACCAGCTATAGCTCATCAAGTCTAATGTCTTTGCCCCTCAGAGCCCTGATGGAAAATATTTGGCGAGTGGAGCCATCGATGGAATCATCAACATCTTCGACATCGCAACTGGAAAACTGCTCCACACACTGGAAGGTAGGTTCAAATATTAATATTCATTATTTAGGTAATAAATGATGGATCTAGTGCTGCAACTAGTGATTGTTTTCATTACCAGTTATACTGTAAATTATTTTCTTGTCTATTAAACGTTAGAAAATAATGAATAATGCCCACCACACTTTCTTAGAGGCCAAGGTGATGTCTTCAAATTCCCTTTTGCCTGATAAATTACTTAAATTAATTAAACAAAAATGTGTTTTCTTTTAATCAAATAATCAATTGACTATTTTATTAATTAATTAATTGATCTTTTTAGCTTTAGAATGCATCTGACAGACGTGTAAAGACAGTTTCAAATTTTCTTGGGAAAAAAAGTGAGGTTATAACTAAAGATATGAGGCCAGCCATAACGTAAATTATGAACATAGTCTTGAGGAAATTAGCTTTGAACACATGCTGGCAAATTAATACAACATATACATATTGTACATATATTATACACAAACTGTTTTAGTGGTAAGGAGGCAGAGATCACTCACATTTAAGACCTCAGTGAGGAAGCTAACCGAGTGACTTGTCTCCTCTCCCTTCAGGTCACGCCATGCCCATCAGATCCCTCACTTTCTCCCCCGACTCCCAGCTCCTGGTCACCGCCTCCGACGACGGCTACATCAAAATATATGACGTGTGAGTTGAGCCGGCAGCTCGTGGATCCTCCTGCTGATCAGCTGTGGTTCTTTTGACATGGAAGAACTGTATTATACAATGTAAAATTAAATATATACAAACAGAGCAAGAGAGTGCAAGGGTGCATCATCATTCTGTTTCTGTGAGATGTTACAAATTACAAACACAGAAATAAATAAAATAAAACAGTAGAAGGAAAAAAGAAAGAAGCATTTGTTTTAAACTGTCCTTTATTGTTTTACAGGCAGCATGCCAACCTGGCCGGCACACTGAGTGGACACGGATCCTGGGTCCTTAATGTCGCCTTCTCCCCAGATAACACCCACTTTGTCTCAAGGTAAAATGAAAAAAAAAAACAGATTCAAAACAACTTCAGGTTGCTACAAAACAGAGGAATAGTTTTCTGTGCTGGTGCCTAACGCCAAATTCACCCCAGAGCAGCGGCGAAGAGCGACTTGCGACGAACTGCCATCCAATGTGTATGAAAAGCTGCGGTAGCCGCTCCCAAGCTCAGCGAACTGCGGCCAAACAAAAGTTGGGAAAAGTCTAACTTTTAGCTGCGAAGTGCGGCCAGAGAATACCTGCAGCCAATCAGTAAACAGATCCTGTGACTCCTGTGACATGTTGACCTGTGTTACAAAGAATTTCTTCCCGCCTGAAACACATGAACGCGCCTCGGCGCCGCAGAAACATGTAATTATTGTGGCGAGCCGCACTTCGTCGCTGCCTGGTGTGAATTCGGCATAAAAGCTACATTTTACCACCTGGAGTAAATGTTGAATGACCTGAAACAGACTATGCCGTAGTAAATACATTAAAATATAATAGCCAATAATTGTGTGAGCATCTGTCCTCAACTGTCAGTGTACTTAAGCAAACGTGTTTTCCTGTCGTCTGCTTTCCCATGCTTTTCACACCCGTTGTGTGAAACCGACAAAGTTCAGACAAAGTTTCCAGTCCACGGTGCCAAAACAAACGGAGCAGGTCAGCCAAGATGAACTGTTCAAACACGTCTTCTCTCCTCTGCTTCTCTCAGCTCGTCTGACAAGAGTGTGAAGGTTTGGGACGCCAGCACCAGAGCGTGCATCAACACTTTCTTCGACCATCAAGACCAGGTGACTAAAAGATAACCCTGTATCTCCTCACTGAGTGTGTTTTATAATCAGATTCAAAGTGAGAAAATCCATCTGCTGATGTGTTAGGGGGGGGGGGAATCAATATGGCCAATGTCATGGAGTCGCCTCTCACATGACCCTTCTCTGACGTTTCAGCTCGTGCTAAACCAATAAACCCGGCTGTCATTAGATCCCTGGTTGCAGACGCCTCTGGGGAGGCTGATCTGTTTGCCTCTAAATGAAATATCACGGCTCCTCAGAGAGGAGATCAGAGGCAGTTGACTCGGCCATATTGTTTTTGTGAGTCAGCATGATATGACGGCAAAAAACAGAACATCTACAGGGATAATTTGCAGCTAATTGCTAATTGTTCAGCTTTGCTTTGTTCTTCTATTCAGAGCATTTTCAGCCCTTGTTTGCTTAACTCTCAGCTCTCTGCAACGCTGAGTTTCTGATCAAATTGCATTTATGAGGTGCTTATAAAAAAGCTCAAAGAACAGCATCTATGACCGCTCCATTTTTAACTTGTATACCTGCGTGGTTTTGTGCAGGTGTGTGCTTTTAAGGAACAGTGTGTAACATTTTGGGGGATCTGTCAGCAGAAATTAAATATATTATTCATATCTATGTTTTCATTCGTGTAAAACCACCTGAAACTAAGAATCGTTGTGTTTTCGTTAGCTTAGAATGAGCCCTTCATATCTACATAGGGAGCGGGTCCTCTTCAAGGAGTCCACCATGTTTCTACATTTCTACAGTAGCAAACAAAACACTGACTTGAGCGTTTTGCATTTTTACGTTACCTTAAGGCCACCGTAGTTCTCCAACACGCTTGTGAAACTGCGATAACGTGAGCCGCAGAGTGTAAAACCGTGGTACCGCCAGCCGCCGTCTGACTTCTGTTGCTCCTAAAGTAGTGTTATTTCTGTAAGGATGGCCTCTGAGTGAGGTGAACGGCGTTACCACGGTTTTGCACTCGATGGCTCACGTTACCGCAGTCTTGGAAAAGGAGGAGTGAGCGGAGGGGAACTCAGTTGGATGCAATCTGCAACCACATTGCTAGATGTCGCCAAATCTTACACACTGTACCTTTAACTGCCTTACACTTCTTCAGTCTTTGATGCAGCTGGGCAGCAGAACAAAATGTATAATGCTGTGAATCCATGTAGATAAACATAATTCTAAACTTTTCAGGATCCTGTTTTTCCAAAAAGGGTTAATTTTGTTATTCCCTGTTTTACAAAGCTTTAGTATATTTTTTCCCAAAATGTGGACACTTTTGTGATTATGGAATTGCGCTTTTCTCTGTGACTCAAATCCCGTCCGTTCTCTTCCTGTTATCTTCAGGTGTGGAGCGTACAATACAACAGCAAAGGCTCAAAGATCATCTCGGCCGGAGACGACCGCGCCATCCACATCTACGACTGTCCCATGTGATGGACGACGTCCTGTACGGGCTACAAGAGGGGAGGATCTGCAGAACTGTTTACTCTAATCATGGAGTTGAAGTTGGTAATTGGGGGAGGGAGGGAGGGAAGCTGTAAATGTTATTGGGTTTTTTTGCACTGGCCCACTACGGTCAAATAAAAGGGTTGATTTTTTACTTTTGTTTCCATTTTATTTTTTGAGATTACGGGCTGAGCCCTTAACAAGCAGATATTTATCATTGAGTGATTTGATTTGGATAGCAATGCATAATTGTAAATTTATTATCTTGAGGTTTTGGATAAAATAAACAAATTGGTATGGGGCCCTGAAACAAGATTATCAGATGGGTCAAATGATAAAATGATAAAGCTTTATACATCTCCTTTAATTTCCAATCAGTAAGAAAAAACGTTTAATTTATTCCTTTACGATAAAGTAAATTGAAACTTTACCTATTTTACTCTTATCTTTCATTCACTCATTTTCTTTTTCACCTCCTTAGTTTTCCTTATTTTTGGTCTTGGTGCACATTTAATTTGTTTGTCTGTTTAGTTAAATTTCTTTGAATTGATTTTCTTTGAAATTGAAATTGAGAACATTTCGGCAAAGACAGTGAAGAAATGCAAGTTTGGAGGAACTTTGTTTCGGCAGCACTGTGGAGATGAAGTATGATGTAATGCTCCCTCCAGTGGCCCTAGTGGTGTACTGCAGCCTCATAATAAACTGATGTTGACTGTACGGCAGCCTTTTAAAAACAAAGTCAGGATTTTAAAAACAACATCTTTATAAAGTACAGATCATATAACTAGTTACCAACCGCTGCAGTGATTCAGAATTCTTTATTACGAGATCTCAAAGTTTAAAACACATCAAACTGTACTTTTAACAATTCTTTGATATAATTACACACAGCACATAGTTGGTAAATACATGTGTAGTACCTACTCTATACAGGCAAAAAGGTCCATTAAATTGGCTTTCCAGAAATGAATCACTTCAGATACTGGGGTCCATTAAACTGAAGAGTGCTGAACAGTTTTAAAAAGAAAGAGCACAGAGTGTCAAACCTCGCTGAGATGTGTTTCCTGGCAGTAATAGTCGTTTCTAAATATGGCCTTGTTGATGTACCTCACATTCATTAAGTGACTGGTGAAATCTGAAGGCAACGTTTTTAGTCTAGTTGTGTGTGCTGGTGTGATGCTGTTGCCTTTACTCTCCCTCTCTGTGTGTGTTAGCTTTAACCAAACAGAATGAACCAGTGGTTAAAGTTTCTGCCGTGTAACCAAATGCAGATTTGATCCCCAGTCATCTGAGCAGCATAAATAATGTACACAATACAACAGAATTAACAGAAGGGCCCCACCTCTTTGAGGCCTGCAACGTTACCTTTACACCTCTTTTCTCATCTTTTCTGTCAAGCTCCACTTTGTTATGTACAGTCCATTTGCACTGACAAAAAGAAGCAGAAACGCCAGCCTGATCAACTTATCTATAAGTAGAATTCATCATTATGAACAGACCGCTGGTAAATAAATCACGTGACACAGCTATAATCATTACAAAAAGACTTTCAGTTGACTTACACAAACTTTCATGTTTCACAAAGACCTCTTGAGATACTTCTATTTATATTCTTTTGGAAGTAGAGCTTAATTTTCCCATTTTGATTTCTTCTGTATAAATTTAACGGCTTTGCTGTAATTAAATAATAAATCTTATTCTTTCTTTTGGCCTCAACTAAGGTGAGATTCTTGGCAGATGTTTCACACCTCTGCACAAAATGTTCTTTTCACTGGAATGCTTTTCTGCTCTTCAAACGCTCGATAGATGGCATTTGTGTCTCCAGGTTTTGGCATATTGTAAAGCCATAAGGCTGGCCTCGTCGCAAATTCTCTTAAAAAACATACTGTGATTTACTGCGGAGTAGCTCCAATTTAAAAAAAAAAAAAAAAAAAAAACTGAACCCAGCTGGATTGTGAACTCAAAGGTGCATCAAGTGTTCACAAGCTTAGGCTGCCTCTGTGCCGTTAAAGTATGACACGGTAAAAAACAAATCCCTGAACTGCATAACCAGGCATAAAAAGTACACTGGTGCAGTCATTCCATATTGTTAAAATATACAGTAGAAGATGCATTAATCAAAAAGAAACAACTTCCCTCAGTCATCGATTTGTCATGTTTTTTTCAGATGGGAAATTTTTTGGCAAAATGCAGAACATTGTTTTCACTTATAGTTCACAGTAACAGTTAAGCAAGAAAAGAAAGACAGCCAGTAGAAATGTGCTGACAAACAGAAAAAGGCAAGGTGACAACACCTGTAAGTCCCAAGTGTGCTTAAAGACAAACACCACCACTTGTACTATGCTGCATTAAAACAACACAGATCTAAAAATGCGTGTGGAAAGCAGCGTGACAGGTGAGCAGTTACCCCGAGACTGGACGCACATCTGTGGTCTTGTGTGAAAAGTTCGTCCCCGGCTGTGTGGAAGTGAAGTCTGGTACGAGGCGGTCCTGGTTCCCTCTGGCCTTTCACCAGTGTCTGGACTCTACAAGCTCAGCTCGCAGGCTCAGTCTCTTCAGAGTCTCGTATCCCACCACGATGAGCACCGACGTGGGCATGGAGGAAATGATGCGGGCCGACAACCCTTTGGTCATCGCCCAGACGCCCTCCTCTGCCAGCAGCTGCTTGAACGTCTCGATGACGGACGATCGTCCCTCCACCTTCAACACAAAGCAGAGAGGTAAATCGTCTGTTATTTACAAATACATTTTTATTGAGATTTGGATTTGAGAAAAATCTCACCAAAAAGTCCATTTTATTTTAATGAGGGAGGTCATGTGATAGAATCACAAGCTCCAGAACAGATTGTTTTATAAACTTCTGTTTTCAAGGTCAAGAATGAACTTTTAATCTTGAGGCAACATGGACGTAAAGTTTCTACAGTGCAAAGTAAACAAAATTTGAACCTTACAATTCCTTAACAACTGAACTGTGAACTCCATCTGCTGGGGAAGATCGTGTTATACAATCAAAAGCTCCAGAACAGCTAATAAATGGACCTTGTGGTGAAATTGTTTTTGTCAACTAATTTTATGGTGTTAAGCAGACAGGAGTTACCGCACAGGAGCAATGCAACGTACTGCTGTGGACGGGGCCGGCAGCAAAACATATTTTAGCCACCTCAAAGAAAGGCTCACCAGTTTAAGTGTACGCTATATTTAGAATATTTTCACTGCTTTACCTTGCCGTGAGACAGCTATGCAGTCTATGTTTCCAACGGGGCCCTGAAGCTGTTATCTATGTCACCAAAGCAACCAGTCTCCATTGAAAAAAACAGTAATTTTATCTCGCTGAACACTGGAGTTACTGGTCTACTGCTGCCTCGATCAGTTAGTCTGTTTGTGTTATTGTGTGACTTTGGTTAGCTCGGATTCACTAAAGTCACACAATGTGTTCTGCGAGGTTAAATTACAGTTTTTTTCCAATGGAGTCTGGTTGCTTTGGCGAGAGCATAGAAAACGGCTTCAGTTCACTTAAACTGATACTGATTTTTTTAGGTGAGCCTTGATTGTAGGTGGTTAAAATGTGTTTTGCTGTCAGCCCCGTCCACAGCAGTACATTAATTTGCTCCCGTGCTGTAACTCCTGTCTGTTTCTCCAAACTGGCGGAATACCGACCATCATATCTACTGTAGTAATACACTGACTACGGAGAAGTACCTCATACAAACCCACTTCAAAACACCCGAACTATCCCTTTAAGTCAAGCAAAGTTCTGCTATATGGTCTTTGTTCTGAAATATAATATAAGCACTGAATGAAATGAATTGAGGTTTATTTACAAAGGATAGAAAAACTAATAAAACCAGTAGAATCTACGAAAAACATCAGTTGTCCAATCAGCCTGATGTTAAACTGGAATCAAGAGCAAGTTGAGGAACTATAGAGTAATGTTAGAGGAAGTGTAGCAACAGAGAAAAGGAGCTGACTGCAGCTGTATTTGGTGTTGTTTGGTTAAGCCGTGCAGCCTGGAGGTTAGAGAGACTGTTCCTTTAGCCCACAGATGCTTTAAACACACAGTTTCAGGTTTTATAACTTAACAACCGCATGTTGTATTCATTAAAACTTCCACTTACTCAGCCGTCACTAAGTGTGGATTAGGGTTAGATAAAGTGGGTCAATATTGGCCTTTTTAATCAAGTCACATTGTCCATTGCAGATATGACAGACTTGATGTGATCACAGCAAAATAATATCAGCAATGAAATGTTAATGTGAAATGTTTCTTTGTATCGTTTGTAGCCTCATGGAGGTCCACATATCAAAGTGCCATCTCAAAGTCTTTTCTGAAATGATCCTGGTAAGTAAATGTTAACAGTAACTGGCTTTTTTTTTTTTAATATTCCCACACTCTCAAATCTTCTCAGTAAATACAAATGAAATTTCAGCTTTAACGTGGTGCATGATGGTGTATTTCAGTGTTTACCTGTACTCTTGCTCGGACAACATCCATGGGGTTGGTGATGGTGGAGGCGGTCGCTGCTGCCATTGGTCCTGCCAACGCCTGCAGAATCAGATGTGGGCACTCACTGGGTGCCATCAAGGACAGCTGCTCTGGGAACGTTAAGGATGTAACAACAGTGTAAGGCCAAAATATTTGTCGTTTCAGTCACCGCTCACATGCATGTAACAGCTGAGAACAGCTACTATAAACCATAACTCACATGGTGTTGACTTACCTGTATAAAAATGATAAAAAGGCCACCAGAGTGCACTGTTCGGAATGTACGTGAGTAGCGATGCCACGTAGCCCCGGTAAAATCCCCTGAAACCATCAGCTGCAAATATCTGCACCGTAATGTCACGGGTTTGCCCGAAAGTCGGTCTGCGCTTCGTTGTCGCGAGCATCGTTTTGGGCTTGACCTTGAAACGAGTCAGGTGTTCCCCCTGTCCTTGCATCATCAGTTGCTGGGACACAATGTCTATGGGCACAGTTATGGTCTGGGCCACCAGGGACGCCGCCCCTCCAGCCACCACCGACTTCACCGTGTTGCTGGGCGAGTACTGGGACACATACTTGCGCACCAGTTCGTAGGTGGTGATATAAGCCTGTCCTGAGATCAGGGTGAACGTACTGACCATAAAGCCACGGTAGAGGCCTCGCGCACCTTCCGCTCGCAGGATCTTGCAGAAAGCATCAAAGGTGCCGGAGTAGAGGGCTTTCCCCTTCTGCACCTGGAGCCGAGTGCGGATGAGGCTGGCCGGGTAGACGGTGGCCCTGGTGGTCAAGGTCATGAACACACCCAGGGAGTAGAACTTCCTCTTGTCCAGGTCCTCCCATTCGATAATTTTGATCGCACCTTTCTGCTGCATGGTGCCGGCTGGATAGGGCAACGCTGCACCACTAAAGCCACGTATCTGCAGTCATCAGCCCACCAACTGCCATCACACCTGTAAACAAGAGCATTCAGCATTAGTAAAGCTCTGTGATCACATGTAAGCACCTGCTGGGTTCACTCAAGTGAAGTCATTCATTCAGAATTTGGACTGATCCCAGGTTGGCTGTCAAGAGACATTACGATATCAGATAACGCACTAAATCACTCCGTATGTGTAACAAACAATACAGGGCCGCATCACAGTGTATTAATACAAGGCTCTCGCACAATAAACATCTTGAATAAGGCTGCAACTAACAATTATTTCCATTATTAATTAATCTGCCAATTATTTTCTCGTTTAATTGTTCAATCATTTGGTCTATAAAATGACAGAATATAGTGAAAAATACAAAAGTTGACGTCTCAAAATAGCTTGTTTTGTCTGAATACCAGAGCAAAACCCAAAGATATTAAATTAATGGTGTATAAAAATTGACAGGCTGGAACAAGTGAATGGGGCATATTTTCTTACAAATTGACAAAAAAAAATTATTATCAAAATTGGTGACTATTAATTAGGGCACCAATCTGACTTTTTCAGTCCTGATAGCGATAGCTGGGCTTTGGGTATCGACCGATACCGAGTACCGATCCAATACCAGTGTTTAATTAATAAGCTGTATGCCTCACTGTGTGGAAGTGACTGTGATCATTCTTGTATGTGTAAGGCAACATCAGGCTCGACTTATAAAACAAAATGTAACAAATAAATGCATAGATATAAATTTATTTAATTACTATTTATTATTAAAATAATAGATTTTGCACCAGCAACCTGGCAAAATCTTCAAAATTAACAAGAATTACAGTTTAAGTGTAAACCTTTTTAATGCAGCAACCAATTGTTCAAAACTTAAACAGATATTAAAATTCCAGTATATAATGTATATAGTATATATACATTGAATTGAATTTATTAAATCGGCCCCATTGTCACCGATACCCGATCCAGCTATTTGAGTCAGTATCGGCCAATATCCGATGCAGTATCGGTATCGGTGTATCCCTACTGAGCAGACTGATTTGGCAACTAGGACAGTGTGTCCTTGTTGTGTTTACGTTAAGCAATTATTATATATTATGCAAATACATAAAAGAGGGTATTTTGAAAACCAGCATACCAAAGAGGCACTGTTTGAATTATCAGTTCATAAAATCATGCAATAAATATATCTGCACAATTAATTCAAAGGCCTGGTGTTGCATTATAATAGGGGAATTATTGGTGTTTAATCCAGGTTCAGACACAGATATTTTAAAGCCACATTTAAGGTACAAGTCACAACCTGACAGACTTGATGGACCTGAATGGCTCCCTGTGTTATCAGTAAACATCAGTAAACATCCAGGCTGTGACGCACGATAACGATACATAACACAATGCATATCTACTACTTAACGTTGCGTTCATGCTATAATAAAACATAGGACAAATATAGACCAACCTGCTAAAGACATGTAGCTGCAGATCCTGTGCAGCTGGTGTTCACAGCAGTGAGGGCCAGTATGACCCGACAGCAAAACTCAAACGTATTCTTTCTTATCTACATCTTTGCTGCGCATTAGTAACCTTGCACAGTTTCATAACACTGCCATGTGGAAGTCTATTCACCCATTTTTATTGTTGTCTTTTGCAGCCTTTAATGAAGAAAAGGGGAAACACGTGCAATGTCACAATGTGTTAGCTAGCTCATAACACGAGTGATGCTTAGCTGGCTGCTGTGGTAAGAAATAAGCCAAATAACCGGATTATATTTACCTGATAGGGGGTCATGTAGCTCGGGTTCACCTCCCTCCTCCTCCACAGTAGCTGTTCGGACACTGAGCTGCTGTGTTGTTGTTGTTGTTAAACTCTTCGGGCCTGCTCTGCTACAGGGAGGCTCATGTCTGCCGTCCATTACTGCTGCGAACACACATAGAGGTGAAAGGTCATGGCTTGGGTTTCACCTATTGTTATTGTCATTATAAACTTTTTCCTGAATAAAAATGTAATGTGAGAAATGATTTTCTCTTCCAGCCCAGGCGAGCCCTGTAACTGCTGTGTGTAGTTAGCAAGTTTTTAGTTTAGTTTAATTTAACGATGGTGATGCATTCAGGGCCCGATAAAAAACGTAGGAATACAACAACTAATGATTCAAAATTCAAGATGTTTATTGTCACGCCGGTTATACAGGTACAATCGTGTGAAATACTTTTTGCTGTATTAATTTATTTATTTGACAGGGACAATACATGTAGGCATTGTTACACTTAAACCTACAGTAGGCAGAATGTTTTTGGCCTCATTGGGTAAAGAATCCATAATAACCTTTCAGCATATTGTAATTCAAGTGTTCTGAGAAAAAACTAGACTTCTGCACCTCCTCATGGCTCTGTTTTCAGGCTTTAGATAATCTAACCCGTGACGGGAGAGTTTGGCCAGTCACAGGTCATTTCAGAGAGAGCGTTCCTATTGGCTGTGCTCTGGCTGGTGGGCGGTGCTTGGTATTTCCTCAACCGATCTCAACATGGCTGCCGGGTCACAAACTTTCTCATTTTACAGCCAAACAGTACACTACAAGATGTTTCTGAACACATTTGAGGTAAGAAATAGGCATTAGACTAACAGAATATTGATTCATATTTGATCAGTGCTGCCTAGTTTGACCGTTTGATTGGAGTTTGCGAGTGATTGACAGCTACTCAGAGACGGCAGGCTCAGGTGTGATTGGTTGTTTTCCTCCGGTCTGTGAAATCTTGCAGATGCCATTAGGAGCATCGGAGGACACCAGAGGACACAGAGGCACATGATTTTTTTCAGATTATCTGTCTCATGCACTTCTGTCAGGATATAGTGACCGTTTTATAAAAATAACTTTTTAAAATCATATTTGCTCCATTTCCACCCACTGCAGCTTTAATTTAAGTGCAACGATGCAATGTATATAGGACTTATAGCCATAGCTAATTTGTAGACCTTGACCCTGGTTAGGCTTTAAAGAAAAAATAAAAATACATAATACCACATCATACATAAAATCACATAATACAACATTGTACATTATTATGAATTTACATATGTATGTTCCCAATCAGAAATCAGTGATCACAGGTTTGGTTTATTTTCAGCCAGTGTTTTACCTTTTCATTAAAACAGTTTTGTATGTTAAATCTTAATCAGCAAAGTAACCGTTCTACAGCAGTCAAATAAATGTAGTGGAGTAACAAGTAAGTACAATATTTCTCAATATAGTGGAGCAAATATATGAAGTACTCAAGTAAAGTACGATTACTACTTCAAAATTGTATTGTAGTACAGTACTTGAGTAAATGAGCGTAGTTACATTCACTTAGATCTGGAATGCACAGATTTAAAACAAATGACAGTATGGATGGATTTAAAACAAAAGTAACGTGTAAAAATTAGTGAATTGTATTCTGTAGTGTTACATGTTATATAAACAGAAGCATCACAAGGATCTGAATATCGAACAATAATGTCATGAATGTTTCACTTGATAAATACCTTATATTTCAGATTTTAACTTTTGCTCAACGAGCTACAAGTACTACAATTTAAGGGCACTTTACAGTTTCTTTTTATATCTCTGATCAAGGGCACTTGAATGAGGCACAGACAAGTCGGAGCTGCCCTGAAGGCAGCACACGTCACATGTGTACTGTCACGTGGGACCTTTATTGCACTTTTTAAAGACACAGTCAGTCACAGTACTGTCATGTTCACAAATAAATTCATGTACGTGTTTATAAACTATGGCAGACGTTTTGAATAATCACCCCATTTTTTTTGACTTGATTTCACACACATTTTGCAATTTTTTTCATGTTTAACTTAGTTATTTTTCTGGAGGATATAAACCCAAATGTCTACTTTTTTTCTTTTGTTGAACATGAAGGTTTTATCTATCTATCTATCATCTATCTATCTATCTATCTATCTATCTATCTATCTATCTATAGAGAGAGAAGGATATGGATAGATAGATAGATAGATAGATAGATAGATAGATGGATGGATGGATAGATAGATAGATAGATAGATAGATAGATAGATAGATAGATAGATAGATAGATAGATATAGACATTTATATATAGATATATTTGATTTAATACTTTCTGTTTTTATTTGTATGTTGTATGTAATACTGTGCCTTTTCTAAAGAGAGAGCGAAAAACTCATACCATCACATATTATATATTATTATTACATTATTATTATTATTATTATTATCATTATTGATCCCCCCCAAAAAGTTAACTCAAGGTCCCTGACTTTTTCCTTGGCTTTCAACCGCATCTCAGTCTACATTAGGGGATGGAGTGTGCTCAGTTGCTGAGCACACTCCTACATATTAGTAACTTATATAAAGGAACTTCATTGACGTGTGTGTGTTGAGTGAGGGAGCTATCCCCATGACAACTGGGCAAACTCCATCGGGTGAAGACTGTGAGATGTGTCTGAAAGCTCCAATAAACGCAAAAAATGTGGACTTTGATTCAGCATACCCTTTCTTTACTGTCTCATGTCAAATTACCGTTTCCAATGTGAAGAATGAACTTTCATTCTCCAGTAGTATTAGTAGTAGCTACTGTAGTGTGGGTGCTTGGCAACATATGAGTTCTAGAACGAGTCAGTGATTTATTGTAAGATAAACTGTTAGCTATATGTTTAGCTAGCTATGTGTTATTTATTTTTTATTTTATTGGTTTAAAAGGACTGTGTGCACAGACATTAATTGTTTACATAGAAACAAAAAGATGGGTGCACCAGATTTAGCAGGGAAGCTAATTTCCATCTGTAGTCCTAAACACAGACACAATAGACACAATAGACACAATAGACACACTACATAACATCACAACAGGATCACAATATAACATCACAGTTTCAAGTACAATCCAAAATACAATAAATACATATAACACAATAATAAATATGACAGACTTCAGTCAAGCAGCATTATCACAAATAAATACAGTAAAATACCCCCTGCCTAATATAAAGTGTGTCATGGGTCTGGGGGGCTGAGATGGGTTGATGTGGGACAACCTGTGCCACATCAATGTGGAATTAATCCAAACAGGTTGAATTTTGTACAAAATAAAACAGCCACAGATAAAAACATCAACAATATAAAATACATCAAAAACATGAAATACATAAAGATATATAAATCATAAAATATATCAAAAACACATACAATACATTCAAAACATAAAATAAATCAAAATCATAAAATACGTAAAAACATATAAAATACATCAAAAACATGAAATACATCAAAATATAAAATACATAACATTCAAACCATAAAATACTAAAAACATAAAATATGTAAAAACAAAAATATAAAATACATCAAAAACATGAAATACATAAAGATATATAAACCATAAAATATATCAAAAACACATACAATACATTAAAAACATAAAATAAATCAAAATCATAAAATACATAAAAAACATATAAAATACATCAAAAACATGAAATACATCAAAATATAAAATACATAACATTCAAACCATAAAATACTAAAAACATAAAATATGTAAAGACAAAAATATAAAATACATCAAAAACATGAAATACATAAAGATATCTAAACCATAAAATATATCAAAAACACATACAATACATTTAAAAAACATAAAATAAATCAAAATCATAAAATACATAAAAACATATTTAAAAAAATCAAAAACATGAAATACATCAAAATATACAATATATAACATTTAAACCATAAAATACTAAAAACATAAAATATGTAAAAACAAAAATATAGATAGATAGATAGATAGATAGATAGATAGATAGATAGATAGATAGATAGATAGATAGATACTTTATTGACCCCGAAGGACATTTAGGCATCCAGTAGCTTAAACAACAAGTCCCAACACCAATACACCTTAAAAAGAGATACAATCGAATATAAAGTGAAATAAAATAAAAAATAAGATAACATAAGTACAGCAGTGAAGTGTCAGTGTCAGTGAAAATACATCAAAAACATGAAATACATAAAGATATATAAACCATAAGTCATTCACAGTGAGAGGACCCTGCCCCCCCCACATACTAAAGTAAGCGAAAGACTGATTTGATATTCATCTTCAGCTCCATAATGTGCCATTTTAGAAATGTATTTTTTATGATTATTGTCAGTAATTGATGCAGGGGGCGTGCCCTGTAGAGCCCCCTGTGCTCTGATTGGTCGGCTCGGTGTTGCCCAGTGCCGTCGTCAGAACTGGTCGTGTTGATTTCAGAAGTCATCATGGCGCTCACTTCCCCAGTCAAAGGTAAATGGCTGTCTTCTGCTAACCTTACCTAGCATCCGCTAACCGAGCAGCCGCTTACCTTTAGAGGACATGAGTCGATTAAATAAGACATCCTTCCCTTTGAAAACAGCTGTCGTTTGCTTTTTAGTCAATATTACATAAAGTGAAACCGGCATGAAACTGTGATACATAGAAGCTAACCCTAAGCTAGCTTGCTAATGTTTGCTATGCAGCTAAAGCTGGAGCTATTAAACTAGCTAACACTGCAGCTAGCTATATGTGTATTTTCCTATAACGTACTTTCTAGTAATGTTGTGCTAATTGCCTTAATTTTTCTTATCTCGTCAAGACGTTCAGCTGGTAGCAACGATAAGTAGCTGGTTAGCGAGAGTGTGCTTCACGATAAGGATCAGTGGTAGCTAGCTTTGTAGCTGTCTTCCATCAGGACTCATGCAGAGATGATTTTAATGTGTGAGGATTTCCGCAGACAGCATTGTCATCACGTCAGCTTGCCATGTGTGATTTTACAGTCATATTAATCGCAGAGACCGTGTACAAACAAAGGCACATACTGGAGCTGTTAATTGTGGGATTATGGGGCCATCGTGACAATAACATAGTCTGATAAAGCGAATGATAGTGTAGCATTGAGTCAGTTCTGCAGCAGATCTGTGGTATTTGGCCTTTAAGCTGCCTAACAATAACAGGGGATTTTCAGCAAGAAGGATTTATCTCCACAAGACCAAAACCAGTTCTTTTACTTTAACACTTTTAACTACATTTTGCTGCTAATACTTATTAACATATCCACAACATTCTAACATGTGCAATATATTTATTACCTCATCCTGATTTATAACTGTGACATCATCTGTTCTTTATGACCTAAGTGCTCTTTTTTTATTTTTTATTATTATTTATTCCTGTTGTTCTTACGTGTTCTTTTTATTCTTGATTTTATTGCAAATGCACCTTCAGTTGTAGCACCCCTAAATTTCGTTGTAAAGGAGACTGTGCAATGACAATAAAGGCTATTCTATTCTATTCTATTCTATTCTATTATGTACTTTTACTTAAGTATCATTTTTCATTCAGGACTTTTACTTCTAATGGAGTATTTTTACATTGCTGTATTGGTACTTTTACTTAAGTAAAGGATCTGAATACTTCTTCCACCACTGGGTGTAGGAAGTGCTCAGATCATTTACTAAAGTAGGATTACCTCAATATAATAATACTCCATTAGAATTTAAAGTCATGCATTCAAAAATATGAAGTTCTGTCAGCAACATGTACTTCAGTTTAAATATCAAAATTATCATTATTAATCATCATTATGCAGCAGAATGGCCCCTGTCAGTCTCATTATTATACTATTATTTTGTTATTATTGCTGATGCATTAATAATATATTCAGTATTTTAATTATTAAGCAGATTTTTGAGCAGACTAATTTTCACTAGCTGCCTAACAGTAATAGGGGATTTTCAGCAAGAACAATTGATCTCCACAAGATCTCACTAGTTTTTTGGTTGTGTTTGAAGTAACTTAGTGTAATATGATACTGTATGTTTTCCATTCTGCCTGCTTTGCATTAGGTTATGGCTTTTAGTTTTTGCATATAGTTAATTAAAACACTAGCTGACAAAAGCATCTCAGTGAGGCAGGACAAATTATGTTGTTGTCATGTAAAAAGTATCAAAACATGGAAGCTGCTTGAGAATTATCTGACAAAAAGAGGCCAAATTCTGCAGAAAAGGTTGAATGCATGATCATTGTTTGCTTTGAATGTTCAAATTATTCTGCCATATGAATGTAGCATAGGTTTTAAAAATATTTTTGCTACTAAATATGTTTCAGTGGAGTAAAGAGCACAAACACTGGTCTTAAATCAGTATTTGACTATGATAAAAGCTTTGTTTCAAAACTGGTATAAACCTGCTTAGTTAAATTGAGCTGAATTACATAATTGAGTTTTTTTGCCTTCCTCTCCAGCAGCAGTGATAATACTCTTGCTGCATGTGTGCTCACATCTTTCACCTCTGCGTGCCCTCATGATGGATTGCAGGGTTGCATGATTGTTATTGAGGACATTCTTTCTTTTTGTATTTATTCAGCAAACACATATTTAAGATTTGGGAAACCAAAAATACAGTGCATGCTTTAAAAAAAAGATGATATTTATTCGTCTAACACAATATTTAAATAATAATTTTGGGCAAGTCTAGTGTGTTCTACGCACTTTCAAGTGTTGCTTTCAAAGCTAGAAACCCGAGAGCCAGAGTTACAGCATGTTGATGTCCTGTTGTGAGTCCAGTGAGTAGTGCTGTGCCAAGATTCAAAAGATTACTCTGTCCCTATAATAGGGGCTCAGCATTTGCTTAGCTTAGTTTTTACGCCAAGTTTTAAAGGAGACTATCATCAACATTAAACAGCAACAGCCTTCGTCTTTTGGCCCAAATCTACCATCTTTTGAAGTGAAAGAAATGAGACCAGAAAGATCAATTTCATTTCTCTTTTCTCTGCATTCACATTTTGCCCCCAAATGCTCTGTTGTTCACTGTTACATTATCCAAGAAGATTATTTATAGTACAGTCTAATTCAAAGTTTGGCTATTCTTGAGACCAACTGCTCAGCTACTTATAACCACTAATACAATGTGGTATGTAATAAATAAGCCAAGTCTATGGATGCACTACAGTGTGCACAAACAACACAGAAAAACTGAGGCCTCCTGCCAGTTTCATATAGGTGTCTTTCCTTGCTTGAACTGCCTTGTTTTGGGGAGATCTCCACTAAGTAAATGTTGTTAGGTAGTTGACCATTTGTTTATACCACTTCATTTTAAAGTCTCACAGATTAAACCCGGCCAACCTGCAAGCAGACATGCTGAGACAAAAAAACAACAACAGATTTGCGGATTTCAGATCTGGAAGTTTCCTAGACTTGTAACACGCAGGCTTGAATTATAGTTGTATTAATAAATGTTTGTTTTCCCTCTGCAGAGCACCCATATAACCATCTAATCGACACCCTGAAAGATGGCAGGATCAAGTTCTTCAATCCACAGAAATTAAATGATCCAAGATATGGTGAGTTCAGGCCCTCTGACTAAATGAAAGGGTTCATATTTAAACACGCATCTCCCTCTTTTGAGACCATTTCCACGATGTAGAATTAGTACTACATTGTACTCTAGAAATCTATCAGCATATTGTGCTTTTACATATTAAGGTTGTGTTTACCACAGGTGTGTCCCAGGATAGCAGTGTAAACATGTATGCATACAAAAGCAAACAGCAGTCTTAACATTTGTAAATATACCTGTGGATCAGGCGTGGACAAACTTTTTTGATTGTGGGTCATATGCAGAAATATATAAGGAGTCATGGACCGAACAATAGTGAATGTGTAGTTTTCAACCAGTTACACTGCTAGAAAATCTAAACCAGAAAACCCAATGTGCCATAGAAAATTAATTTTATATCAAAATGACTACGCAACAACTACTAAACAGTTTAACGTTTGACATTACAGTGGTTTAGTGGTGTGCCCGTATATTACAAAAAGCATTTCTGTATCTGCTGCTCTTAAATTGAATTTAAATGAATTCAATACTTTTAAAATCTAATACAGTGCATGGCCTAAGTGCCCTCTTTAAATGCTATAATGTTATGTCATGTGTATATCTGTAAATAAGTAAAGTTAAAACAGGCAGAACTTCTCAAATATTGGTTTCTTTTCATGGCCTAAGCATCAGCTTAAAATATTAAGATGTAAATGTAAGATGTAAATCTGCTTAATATTAAGATGTAACAAACAGAACAGGCAGAAATGGTAAAATCTAGGTTTCTGTGCCAAGAGGTTAAAACATTTAGTCAACATCTAGTGTTTAAACTAGGATGTGTGCAATGTACGTACAGTGTCATTTATTAAAAATATGCTCCAGATATATTCTAGTTTTATTTTTAAAACGGGGCCGTAGTTTGGCCTCCCCAGCTGTAGATGAAGGTAACTGCTGAACTAACCCGGTTTGTCACTTTATGGTCTTTTGTAACATGGACAGTGAACGGTTAATAAACAATCAGATTCAATTTCGTATTATTTACTGTGGGAAATTAAATGCCACTTTTTTCTGTTTGCTCTGTAGATAAGCTGCCTCTGTCCATCCGTGTCTTACTGGAGGCAGCGATCCGTAACTGCGATGGCTTTTACACAAAAGAAGAAGACGTCGAGAACCTTCTGGATTGGCAGCAGCAGCAGAATAAAGCCGAGGTGCCGTTCTCGCCAGCGCGAGTCCTTCTTCAGGACTTCACGTGAGTTTCACAAGGATTTGGGTAAAACAGCTGATCCACCAGGAGTTGGCTTATTAGATCTTGTGTCATCATGATCTTTCTTTGCGTTCCTTTTAGGGCTGTCAATCGATTAAAATATTTAATCGCAAATTAATCACACATTTTTTATCTGTTCTAAATGTACCTTAAAGGGAGATTTGTCAAGTATGTAATACTCTTATCAACATGGCAGTGGTTAAATATGCTTGCTTTATGCAAATGTATGTATATATTTATTATTGGAAATCAATTAACAACTCGAAACAATGACAGATATTGTCCAGAAACCCTCACAGGTACTGCATTTAGCATAAAAAAATGTGCTCAAATCATAACATGGCAAACTCAAGCATTTACATCAACGTGTTATTAATGTGTTAACTTTGACAGTTCTAGTTCCTTTACATAAACGTATTTTTCATATTATCATACTTTGAGTCATACAAGAAGAATATTCTCCCTGAAGGAAGGTTAGGTTGAATTATTTTCTTCTCCTGGTTCTCTTTGACAGTGGTATTCCTGCCATGGTGGACCTGGCAGCCATGAGGGACGCTGTGGCCAAACACGGCGGGGACCCCGGCCTGGTCAACCCTAAATGCCCCACAGACCTCATCGTAGACCACTCATTACAGATTGATTATAGCAAATGGTGTGATTGCATTAATATTCCGCATTTTATGTATTGACAATGAGCAAAGTTACTTATTTTGGCTGTATTAACTTAAAACCACTGTTCTTCTTATTGAATTCTGTAATATAACATTTCTTTTTTTACCCACAGTGCCATACAGAATGCTCCAAACCCGGGTGGAGGGGACGGACCAAACCAGAGCCAGGGTCCTTCCCGTTCCACACCCTCCAGGCGAGGCTCAAATTGTGGGAGCCAGCGGGGCTCCTGTAGTAAACCTGTCTGCAGCGACCCTCCAGCCTCCCCGGGTCAACCCTCAGCCTCTGTCCAGCAGATCGAGAACACGCCTCTCCTCTGCCCTTTCCACCTGCAGCCTGTGTCTGAGTGAGTTTGCTTGTAAACAGTAATGTGGTTTTTGCTATTTACTGCTATTGCAACTGCTGTTTGGTCAGTTAAAAAACAGGGATTAGACATGATGTTTATGAATTTATTCCACAACCACTACAACTAACAGAAAAAGATCTCTCACAAGATCATTGAATTGATCATCAAATTGAATTTGAATTTTGCCAAAAGGTGACAAGTTTACATGCCTGAACTACTTTGTTTCAGCCCTTTTAAACAGGTCAAATGAGTTGACATATTATCCCTGATTGACACAGAGTTCCCCTTTAGCAAGTTTACTGTTGATTTGTCCTCTTTTCTGCAGAACTGAAACAGCTGTGAAGAATCAGGAAATGGAACTGATCAGAAACAAAGAGAGGCTTCAGTTCTTTAAGGTACAGCAAAGAGCAAATATATTTTTACTACGTCACTTCAGACAATGATGTGAGAGGCATGTCTTAAAGGAAAAATCTGACTTTTGTGAGATATGCTTATTCTCTTTCTTGTTGAGAGTTAGATGAGAAGATCAATACCGCTCTCATGTTTGTACGCTAAAGGTAACGTCAAAAACAGCAGCAGGCTAACTTAGCATAGCATAAAGACTGGAAACGGGGGGAAACAGTTAGCCTGGCTCTGTCCAAAGGTAACAAAACACTTCTTAAGCTCGCTAATTAATGCATTGTTTTTCCACAAATCAGCATTTTACGGGGGTTGTGTGACGGAGTATTTCTCGTAACTTCCTGGAGCCTCTGCTGGTTGCCTGGCAACTGAGAAATAGTCCCAAGCAAAGTTAGTTGGCTGCGTTTTATAGCTTCATATTTACTTACTATGAGAGTGGTATCAATCTTCTGATCGAACTCTTCTCAAGAAATGAAAACAAGTGTATTTCCCAAAATGTCAAACTATTCCTTAATGTTGTTTGGAAAAAGATGGAATTTCTGATGAAGTTTATAATGCAATCTTTATCTCAAAAGTAATACTTTATGCAGAATGTATTGTTTTACACTTATAACAGCTTTTATTAGTCAAACAAAAAAAGTCTATTTTGGCTCCTGGAAATGTTCTGTAGCTTTCAAAAGTAAAATAACTTGGTATCTGTCTTCTTTAGAGAACAGAACAAAACAGTATTTGTACCTTGAGTGAGACACACAGTTAAATGATTTTCCACTTATTGCTCTTTTCCTGTCCGTCAACCAAACAGTGGTGTTCAAAAGCGTTTAAGAATGTGAACGTGGTTCCTCCGGACGTTGGTGCAGTCCACCAGGTGAACCTGGAGTATCTGTCCAGAGTGATCCAGGTCACCGACGGTTTCATCTACCCCGACAGTGTGGTGGGAACCGACTCACACACCACCATGATCAACGGCCTGGGCATCCTGGGCTGGGGTAAACCATTTTTTTTTTACTTTAAAGTTCTCACCAGTCGTTGACGTATTTGTTGGAAACTTCGTCCACCAGGCAAGTTGATTAAAACCTTTTCTTGTCGATGTTTCCCTGCACCAGGTGTCGGGGGAATCGAGTCAGAAGCCGTGATGCTGGGCCAGCAGGTGTCTCTGACTCTTCCTCAGGTGGTGGGCTGTAAACTGGTGGGCACCATCAACCCTCTGACCACCTCAATAGACATCGTCCTCGGCATTACAAAGGTAACGCTGCTCTGCTCTCCTTCGTGCGTTATGTAACGGATAATGTACAACGAGCCTGTCATTGTTGTGAAATAAGTCACGTCAAGTCACTGCATCGCCCTGTCGGGGTTAATTTCACAACAATGACCCGCTAGCTGTACATTATCCCGCTTATTACACGGCTACTCACTTAAGAAATCAATACTTGGACACATAAATGGCCCTCCAGAGTCTGACATCAGAGCTGTGTCCATAGGAACGCTCTATTATAAAGACATAATAGATTGTAGAACGCTGTGATTGACCAATCAGAATCGAGTATTCAACAAAGCCGTGTAATAATAGGACTTAATTTCTTCACACGTGTTCCAGTGAGGCACACACAATGGACACCTCACTAGCGGTTTCAAGTAACTTAGGCCGGGCATACACTGTATGATTTTAGCCCGTTTGTGGCCCGAATTTTGAGCTGCACAACTCATTTTAGAGTCGGACCGAATTTCAGCTTCGTCGGGCGTTGTTTGCCGTGCAGAGTACAGGGGGGGGGGGGACCGAGGACCAATTAACTCCTCCCGACCGGCCGTCAGTAGGAAGGAATAGGAATAGGAATTACACAACAACATCGTACAGTGTATGCCCAGCTTTAGTATAATACGATACTGTATGTTTTCCATTCTGCCTGCTTTGCATCAGGTTATGGCTTTTAGTTTTAGCATACAGTTATTTAAAACACTAGCTCACAAAAGCATGTCAGTGAGGCAGGATAATCTGAGGTCAAGTTGTTGTTCATGTAAAAAGAACAAACAAAACAAAACGTGGGAGTGATCTGCAAGCTGCTTGTGTAGGCCAAATTCCACAGAAAAGGCTGAATGCATGAGCATTGTTTGCTGGTCAAATTATTCTGAATGTACTATACTTTTAAAAAAATAATTGCAGTGGAGTCAAGAGTACAAACACTGATCTTAAATCAGTATTTGACTATGATGAAAGCTTTGTTTCAAACTGGTTAGTTAAATTAAGCAAAATTGCATAATTGTTTTTTCGCCTTCCTCTCCGGCAGCAGTAATAATACTCTTGCTGCACGACTAGTGAACGTGTTTAGAGGAAATACTGCAGATGAAGAAGATATGAAACCCCTAGTGTTTCATTCACAGGTTATTATCAGATTTGTAAACCAGTTCTGTGACATGTGTGCTCACATCTTTCACCTCTGCGTGTTCTCATGATGGATTGCAGGATTGCATGATTGTTATTGAGGACAGTCTTCCTTTTTGTATTTATTCAGTAACGACATATTTAGCATTGTGGAAACCAAAAATCCAGTGCATGTTTTAAAAAAGACAATATATTATCATATAACACAATATTTATTTAATATTTTGGGCAAGTATAGGTAACACTGCTATACTGCTCTGCTCTCCTTCATGCTTTATTAGGACATCGTTTCTTCACACATGTTCCAGTGAGACACACAAAAGGGACACCTCACTAATGGAGGACAGTCGTATATAAAAATGCTTAGTCCGTTAGTTTTGAATCATCAAAAAGAAACTTGGATAAATGTATCACTGCAAGAATCAAAACTGAAACTATCATCTATAAATGCGGTACAAAAATCTACATTTTGCACAACCACTGTTGCAGGAAGTAATAGATGGGACTATTTACAGGAAAAACACTAAGTCTTGCCTCTCAGTGTGTCCTGTACTAATGTATCATGTGCATTGATTTTTCCAGCACTTGCGGCAAGCTGGGATCGCTGGGAAGTTCGTAGAGTTTTTTGGACCTGGTGTCTCCCAGCTATCAGCTCCGGACCGGACCACCATCGCCAACATGTGCCCAGAGTACAACGCTACTGTCAGCTTCTTCCCTGTCGACCAAGTCACACTTCAGCACTTTAAAAAGACAAGTGAGTCAGCACAAGCGATACTGCTTATTAAATGTTACAATACCAGATTCTGTCATAGCATTTCATGGTTTGTTATTAACAAACGTGTCGTAATTTTCCTTCCAGATTTTAGCCAGGAAAAACTTGAATTACTGGAGTCTTACATGAAGGCTGTAAAACTTTTCCGAAGCTATGAGGACTCCTCAGAAGACCCCCAGTACTCTGAGGTAACATGTCAAACCTTCAGTGAGGGCCAAAACTGCTGTGACTGACAATAGAGATAGAGAGATATATATTTATATGAAGTTAAGTTTATTCCTTCATTTTCTGAACATGTTTCCGTTTTGCTTGATTAAAAACAGAGAAGAGATGTATGTTCTTACACTAAAACATTTACATTTTTGTGTAAGAATGTTTGCAAACAATGAGCCGAGTGTGCAGCAGTAGAGAAATTGATTTCCATAACAAAGTGAAATTAAAACCGTTCATCTTTGTGCAGGTGATTGAGATCAACCTGACTTCCATAGTGCCCTATGTGAGCGGACCGAAGAGGCCTCAGGACAGAGTGGCAGTCAGCAGCATGAAAGAAGACTTCCAGAGTTGTCTTAATGAGAAGGTAACATACAACAATACTCAATAACACTTTCATAGTAATGTTTACGTATGTACTCTTTATGAGGGACCGGTGCTGTGTCTCAATTCAAATACTTCCATTAGTACACTTCCATGTGCACAGGATAGTGTTGACTCAAACTGGCATCACGCCGTATCGGTCGTAATTCAATTTAGAAGGATAAATTGACCCAATCATGGTTTCTATCCGACTACGGTATAGTGGTAGTGAAAAAAACACATCTATGACTTAAATTTGTATAGTTCGGTGTTTCAATCGCAACGGCTGCAGCTTCTTCACCCGCCATTTTCATAAGTTTGAAATAGGTTGGTTGTCCCTCCCCATCGGCTAGGTAGGAAAGACGGCGACCGTTGAGTGTGAGACGTGTCCAGCGTTCCACGATCAACGTTTTGACTTTGAGTACAATATCCGGGTACTTAGAATGCACTGAATTTTGCCATACTTCTCACAGTGAATGCACTTATGCACTCAAAATAGCAAGAGTAAGTATGCGAATTGAGACAAAGCACAGGTGTCGCACATCCAGGTAAACATACTCAGGTGCGAGACAAAAAAATACAGGCATAAAGGAGGTATGCACACTGTTAGGCTCCAAATAAAGAGTTTATATAGAGAAAAGCAGGCTCCTTTTCTCTTTCACACCTGCCTGAGGAAGATCTTGTAGATCGAAACGTTGCCTTGAAAAGAGAAGAAAACTATTTATTTGGAGCCTAACAATATGTAGACCTCATTTATTCCCTACTTCTGTACTCTGCTGGTCCTCATACTTATGTTGACATATTTCATGGAGATGCTGGTGATGCATGGTTGACTACAAGTCATATATTTTCCTTGTTTTGCCTGCAGGTTGGCTTCAAAGGCTTCCACATCTCTAAGGCGAAGCAGGAAACGCAGGTTCCTTTCCTGCACTGCGGTCGCGAGTACCAGCTGGCTCACGGCTCGGTGGTCATCGCTGCTGTCATCAGCTGCACCAACAACTGCAATCCGTCTGTCATGCTCACCGCAGGTAAAGGCGGAGTCAAAAGACGAAACTATGATCAGATTTCCTCTGAAAATATTCCCTACATTCGTCTGTAAATCAGTTGGTTGTTAAACTCTACTGAACATGTAAGACTGAGAAGCTTAAAACTATCAGGGGATTTATATTGTGGTTTTTGTTCTGAGGTGGATGGCATTTTCTAGTATCTAGTCATTTAATCTTTTTGTATTGGCATGTCTGTTTTCACATTTTTTCGTTTCTTTTCACTTTAGTAAATCCTTCAAGCATGAATCCAATAATGGCTGCACCATCACGCCCCGTATTTTCTCTTTTTTTGTCCGTAATTCACAGAATTAATATGCTGTTTTGCCACACTGAACTCACTAGGGCAGTCCTTGACCAAAGAAATTCTTAGTCGACAAACACTTACAATTTTGTCGACTAATCTATTTGTTGATTTTATCGTCAGATCTGTGAAACTGAGCTTCTCCACAAAGAATCACACAAAAGCATCACTTTAAATCTTGTATTTACCAGAGATGTGTTCATAAGTTTCTTGGTAATAAGTCATTCAGCATGAAAAAAACATAAAAAACAACAAATGGGATAAATAAATCCAAGACCAAAGCAACCGATTAGTTGACTAGTCGACTAAGAGGGGGCAGCCCTAGAACTCACCATTGTGGTTATTTTGTAGGCAAATCTGCATAACCGGTTGTTTTGTGTGATTGACAGGTCTACTGGCCAAAAAGGCTGTGGAGGCGGGGCTTATTGTCAAGCCTTATATTCGTACCAGCCTGGCTCCTGGAAGTGGCATGGTCACTCACTACCTCAGTACCAGTGGAGTCCTGCCTTACTTTAGCCAGCTGGGGTGAGCATGTTTACACAGTGACATCACACACACACAAATACCCCTTTAACATCGAGGCAATGACCTGTGATAAACCCGTACATGCAGTTCAAGAGCAACCTGCACTTTACCAAAGTTTACCATCGGTCTAACTTTGCTCAGCTCTGGTTTTGGACGAATTAACACGATGATTTTGGAGGATGTAATTTGTGGTGCTGTTGGATTGTACCATGTTTTACTGACAGGTGTTTCTATTATTTTGTCCACCACATTTATATCAATGAGGCTAAATAACACAAACACCTCTCTGTGTAATACAATACAGTTCAAAAGTTCTTAAAGGCACAATGAGTAGTATTTGTCACGGTTAGGGTGCTCGCCAGCGGGTGAAAGGTCACCTGGTCGCTTGGTTTTTATATTATACAAGATAATTCTGAATGATTTAATTCCTTTAAACAACATTGTGTTTTCCTTCACACACCACAGGTTTGAGGTGATTGGTTACGGCTGTGCCACCTGTGTAGGGAACACGGCTCCGTTACCAGAAGCTGTTGTGGATGCAATCAAACAGGTAAGATCTTCATTCGTTCATTCATTCAACCTTTATTTTAACTCGGAAATACATTGTGGTAGAGACCTCATTTACAATATAGCCCAGTAAAAAAAAAAAAAAACATAGGCACCAAGAAACACCAATAAGAAAAATAATAAATAAAGCAATTATAATTTAAGGCAAATCAATCAACTAAAAAAAGAACAACTGGAAGTGAAATGGGATGAAATAAAAATTTAAATTGCCCTACGGATAAGAGTGAGATAAGCTTTAGATGTTGCATGTGCACAATGGGAAAAACTGGATTTTCCAAACTCTCTTGCAAGATTATCCAATCATTTGAGTGTGTTTGATAAGGGCCCACATTAAAAGACAACAACGAAGCAATGTAAGGGGGTAAAAAAACAGTAAGGGCCTTATAAATAAATAAAACCCAGTGTCTATCATGTCTTACAGAGAAAGGGCCAACCAACCATGATGCTACCTTAAGCTTTTCTGTAGATCTTTTAAAAAAATGTGCATCTCACAACAATCAAATGTGGATGATCTGCTTTGTTTCAGGGGGACCTGGTGGCCTGCGGTGTACTATCTGGCAACAGGCACTTTGAGGGCCGCCTGTGTGACTGCGTGCGTGCCAACTACCTGGCCTCCCCGCCCCTGGTCGTGGCTTATGCTCTTGCGGGCACTGTGGGAATCGACTTTGAGAAAGAGCCTCTGGGTAAGCAGGAAGGCACACGTCAGGAGCCCCGAGGCTCATTAGGGGATTTTAGGTCTTTGGCTGATTACAGTGAGTGAACATTTAGGGATTCAGTGTCTTGTGCAGACATGTATCAGCCAGAGAACAGGTGACAGAGGAGCAGTTAAAGGTCTAAACCACGGTGTTATCTGATAGTGATTATAACAGTGAAATTAACAGAGGTTAAACACAAAAAGCAGCATTCATTTAAGGCTTTTAGACTTCTAATATTGAGGGGCTAACATTGCGCATCCTGTTGTTGGTGCAGGTGTGACTTCAGGGGGAAAAGAGGTGTACCTGTGTGATATCTGGCCGTCCAGGGAGGAGGTCCAACAGACCGAAGAGGACACAGTCATCTCCTCCATTTTTAAGGATCTCAGGGGAAGGATGGAGGTCAGGACACAATCTTTTTTTTTTTTTTTTTATGTCGGTTTCCCTTAAATTAGGTGAATTAATGATTATATAAATGTTTTTTGTTCCCTCCGTGCTCTCTCTCTCTCCAGAAAGGGAACACGCTTTGGAACAACATTGAATGTCCAGATTCTGTGGTTTTCCCCTGGGATCACAAGTCCACATATATCCGTTCGCCGTCTTTCTTCAGCAAGTTGGTAAGTGTTCTGACCGCTATGGTAATCATTGAAGTCATATTGAATTGGGGTTTAACGGTACACAAAATTCATGGTTTGGTATGTTTTCGGTACAGTAGGGAAAACAGCTCAGCTCAGACAATAAGTCCCTCTTCTGCTTATCTTCTGTCTCAGAGTAAAGAGGTGCCAACTCCCCAGTCGATAGACAACGCTCATGTCTTACTGTTCCTCGGGAACAAAGTGACCACGGACCACATCTCACCAGCGGGCAGCATTGCCAGGGTCAGCGCCGCCGCCAAGTACCTGCTGAGCAAACGGTCAGTTTCCTATCAGACATGGTGGTGAGAGTCGCGATCAAGTCCAGACGATGCACATTATTTTTTACGGACACTGTGTTATCATCACCACCCTGAATTAAGCAAGACTACTTATTTTGGCTGCTCCGAGGCTACAGCCTGTTCTACTAGCTGGAAAAGTAAAGTTCATTATTTATTTAAACGTTTATGTCAAGGTTGGAGAACATAATGCCAATCCAAAATTTGCCTAGAAATATGAACAGGTGTTAATCTTGTTAATGAAAACTACAAAATTATTCTTTTATGTGTCAAAAACAGAACAATTACTAAATTAAATTAATTTTCCATTGCAATTTTCATTGACAAATAAATATTGAAATATATGATTTTTTTCAGTTTTGTCACTGGACACTGCTGCTTTTTGTTTATCACTTCCAAAATGCGAATTTAATTACATCTAATTTTGAATATTTTCCTCAGCCTGACACCGCGGGAGTTTAACTCGTATGGAGCTCGCAGAGGGAACGACGCGGTGATGACCAGAGGCACGTTCGCCAGCATCAAGCTCCAAAATCGATTCATCGGCAAACCAGGCCCTAAGACTTTGCACATTCCTTCAGGCCAGACAGTGAGTGTGAACTTATTAAGACCAGTAACCCAGAGGTGGATATTTTTGTGGAGTTGTTTACGTATCGGCTAATACAAACACACCAATCCTGTTACAATGGTCAGACTCGTGACCTTTGAGCTGTAGCATTGTGTGTGTCTAGCATTGGCACTGGCTTTGTTTGTTTTTACAATGCCAGACCTGCTGACATGTCCTAATATATCCTCCTTTTGTTTATCTTTGATCAGCTGGATGTCTTCGAGGCAGCTGATCGCTATCAGAGAGACGGCATTCCCCTCATCATCCTGGCAGGCAAAGACTACGGATCTGGAAACTCCAGGGACTGGGTAGCCAAAGGACCATATCTGCTGGTAAACTGCACTTTACACTGACCAGACAACATGATACAACATCTCTCTCTCTCCAACTCCCTGACTCTCTCTCTTTCTCTCTCTAACTCTCTTTCTCTCTCTCACTCACTCTCTCTCTAACGCTCTCTCTCTGACTCTGACTCACTCTCTCTCCGACTCCCTGACGCTCTCTCTCACTCGCTCTCTCTCTGACTCTCTCTTTCTCCCTGACTCTCTCTCTCCAACTCTAACTCTCTCTGACCTGCTCCCTGACTCTCTCTCTTTCTCTCTCACTCACTCACTCACTCACTCTCTCTGACTCGCTCTCTCTCTCTCTCCGACTCACTGACTCTCTCCAACTCTGACTCTCTCTCCCTGACTCCTTGACTCTCTCCAACTCTGACTCTCTCTCTCTCTCTTTCCGACTCTGACTCTCTCTCTCCCTGACTTGCCCTCTCTCTCTCTCTGACTCTCTCCAACTCGCTGACTCTCTCCAACTCTGACTCACTCTCTGACACTCTCTCTCTCTCTCCGACTCCCTGACTCTCTCTCTCTCACTCACTCTAACTCACTCTCTCTGACTTGCTCTCTCTCTCTCTCTGACTTGCTCGCGCTCTCTCTCTCTCTCTCTCTCTCTTTCCAACTCTAACTCTCCCTGACTCTCTCTCTCTCTCGCTAACTCTCTCTGACTCCCTCTTTCTCTGACACTCTCTCTCTCTCTCTCCGACTCACTGACTTTCTCTGACTCTTTCTGACTCTCATCCTCTCTATCTCTCTCCCTGACTCCTTGACTCTCTCCAACTCTGACTCTCTCTCTCTCTTTCCAACTCTGACTCTCTCCAACTCTGACTCACTCTTTCTCTGACTCTCTCTCTCTCTGTCTCTCCGACTCCCTGACTCACTCTCTCTAACTTGCTCGCGCTCTCTCCAACACTGACTCTCTCTCTTTCTCTTTCTCTCTCTAACTCTCTCTCTCCGACTCCGTTACTCTCTCTCTGACTCCCTGACTCTCTCTTTCTCTGACTCTCTCTCTCTCTCTCTCTCCAACTCTCATTCTCTCTCTGACTCTCTCTAACTCTCTCTGACTTGCTATCGCTCTCTATCTCTCTCCCCAACTCTCTGACTCTCTCTAACTTGCACGTGCTCTGCCCAACTCTGACTCTCTCTCTCTGACTGTCTTTCTCCAACTCTGACTCTTTAAACAAAATTTTTGTAAAACCTTAGACCTGATTTTCTTTCTTACAATGGAATATTAATTTGCTGGTCTGTTTTCTCAAGTTCTTAAATACTCCATGCCTCACTTGTTTTCTGCCGCTCACCTGCCTCTCTGCGGTCATCAGGGGGTACGTGCGGTCATCGCCGAGAGCTTTGAGAAGCTGCACAAGAACCAGCTGGTGGGAATGGGCATCATGCCGCTCCAGTTCCTGCCCGGCGACAACGCAGACTCGCTGGAGCTCAGCGGGAAGGAGAGGTTCACCATCACCCAGCCGGACAGCCTGAGTCCGAGGCAGCAGCTCACTGTCAAGGTAGGAAACAGACGGTCAGCCATGCTTTGATAACTGTCGCACGCAGATACTTGTCCTGTTGTTTTATTATTTGTTTGTTAATATCTGTACTCAGGAAAGCAGCGTCGATAGTGAGTGGATTATCCTGGTGAAATTAATTGAATTGATATTGTTCTTTGTGGAGGTGGCAAGAAGTATTACATTATTAGCACAGTACGTGACAATTTTCAGAATTCAAAAAAGATAAATACTGTCAACAGCAGATCATTTTAAGTTCTCAACATGATTTTCAAAGATTATTTAACAAAATCAAAGTTACATTGTTTGATTTTTGGCCACTAAGGAGCAGACAAAATACAGTTAAATACAATTCAATTTAAAAGCGCTAAATGCAAGATTGGGAGCATTTCTATTGCCTCTGCACGGCTCTCAACATGGCGACAGCTGAGTCGGCGGCTCGCAGCTAACCATGCAAACAGTGAAAACAACAGCAACACTGCCGACCGAGCTAACAGTTAACCTGAGGGGACACCGGAGGGGGGGTGCTACGCTTCCGTAATTCACTCTCCAGTTACCTCTATTATGGTCTCCACTAACACCTGATGAAAATATCTTGCTCATTAGCTGCTAGATGTTAATAAGCATCTTAATAAAAGCACTTTGATGAACTGTTTAGTAAAGGAGTTGTTTGTGTGTTCTCTTGCAGACAAGCCAAGGAAAGTCCTTCTTCGTTACCGCACTGTTTGACACTGAGATGGACGTTATTTTTTTCCGACACGGAGGTCTCCTTAGATATGTTGCTCGGACTTTGCTCTGAAACGGCCTGCAGCCCGGTCCCCAAGCCCCACTGAATGTGCCCAGCAGTCCTCATTTCACCAGTTTGTCTTCAGCATGGATGAAACGCACCTCATTGGAGCAACATAAAGGCTGATGATTTTTCTGTTTGAGCTGGATGAACATCTCCAGACTTTTGGAGTCTGGAGATGTCAGTTTTTAGACCTGAGCTGCTACTTCGTCACTACATATGGCTGTTTGCAGCAGCGTTTCTTCTCACAAGATGGTCAAAAACAAAGCGCAGAAGGGGGAGATTATACCCTCGACGACCTTTGAACATTGTTTTTTTTTTTTTGCGTCTTATTGTGTTGGAGACCGAATCTGAAGCGTACCGAGAGGACATTTCTTTCATCATGGAGTCGAGCCAAGAAGAAACAAATCCTATCTGCTTCTGTTGTCGTTTAACAAAGTAAATAAAAACTATCCTGCCTAGAAAGGCTTACATGGTGCTAGGTACTACGGCATGAATACATTGTTTTTTAGGGTGCGGTATAGCTTGTTTTTCCCCGACATCAAAGTAAAGTCTAATTTTGCAGAAATTATGTCGTTTGCCCATATTTCATTTTGGGGCCAAATAATCTTATGTAAATTAAAGTTCTGTTAATATTTCTTTAAGCAAATTACCTTTTGCAGTTGCCTCCTGATACTCAATTTGTGTTATGTGGAAAATGTAAAATCCCTCTTTTTCCTTTTTGCTGTATCACTAAGCTACATAAAGATAGCTCCTACTACAACTGACAATCCTCTGCATCACATTAAAGTACATTTTAAACGTTTTTCAGCCTAAATAATCAGTTAATATTAATCCATAAAGCAGGAGATGCTTCTAACGGTTTGATTAATTTTGCGCAAAAAAGACAACTTATTTAAAATACATTTAGTGTTTGTACCCAAAGTATAACTAGGTATTATCAAGATGCAACATTCAAGTTTAACATTTTAGTTAACCTAACTGGTGCTGAGGTGAAAGGTTACAGTTTTGTTGCTGGCTGTAGTTACACTTTTCATTTGCATGTAGTTTTTTTTAGGAATACATGAAAACCGATTTTGCGAGATCACACGCCTGAATCACCCGAGACCGACAAGCCTCAGTGTTCAGCATTATTAGAATAAATATTTTAATAAGTAAATTTAAATTTTAATAAGTATATTTAAAGGGAAATTTCAGATTTTAGACATCAAAGCCTGTTTCCAAAAGTGTGGCCAGCTACATTGTTGCTGAGTCGTCATTGAAGTCAAGCGCTCGTTGACGTAGTTATGTCGTTAAATAGCACTGGGAACTTTACCTTGCGCGGCAGCTGGATTCTCACGATGTCACGAGAGGATCGCGGGATCACATATCACACAAAAATCTACCTTTTCAGGTTTCAAATAATGCGTTTGTGTCTGGCAAGCCAGGGCACGGATTAATCAGCGTCCTGTGAGGAGCTACTGGCAGCTACGGGCGTGGCTTAGGTGTGCGTGAGACAACGTTCTAAAAAACAATGGCAGCTTCTGAAGAGGTTAGCGTAGACGCTGCAATAGCCTCGTTGAAAGAAGAGCAAAGAACGCCACTGAAGGATTTTCTCAATGGAAAAGATGTTTTTGCTCTTCTCCCGACTGGCTTCGGCAAGAGTTTGATTGACAGGTGGTTCATCCAATCACCTGCCAAGTATTTTTTTTTTAAGGTGCCTGCCCTTTTTCAATCAGCTTCTCAGATGGTGCTGTGTAACAAACCATCTCCCATCTGGCGGGTCAGGTTACTGGGAACTGGCTAATGGCAAGAAAAGTTTTTCTTCCATTTCTTTAGACGGAACTGTAATTGTTGGGAGAGAGAAGGGGACCGGAAATGGTGAAACAAAAACATATGATTGGTTGATGCTTCACCGCGTTATTGGAGCGCTGAAATCGAGAAGTGCCGGGCGTAAGTTTGTAACTTCATGTCACCGGCTTCTATTGAAAATGACTTGTAGCCTGTTGCTTTGTCGCTCGTAGTGTGAACACAGCCTTAGTGTCTCCAGAGGGAGCTGCACGAAATCGAATGAATTGCCTCAAGTGATGTCACTTTTTTACAATGTTGAGGCGTTAGTGGCGTTAGAAAGAAGTGACCTAACCAGACCTCTGGAGCTCGCTCCTCATCTCTATTTGAGGCTAGCGGCTCGGGGCTACATTAGCCGCTACTAGCATTAACGCCGAATTCACACAAGAGGTGTGGTTTTGACAAGGAGTAAAGCGAGAAAGCGAATAACTACATTTCCCAAAATGATTATGTCTTCATGTAGTCTCACTTTAACAACTGGACCCATTTTGATACCTGGTCGCTGTCGTGATTTGGCGCAATGTAAAGACAAAAGCTGCATGAAAGTGACAAGTGTAATAATAGCGCTTCATATCTTTGGTGCTTCTAATGCCATCAGTTCACTTTCCTAACTTCGCTTTCACTTATATCAGACTTATTATTATTATATTACTAAATATTACACGCATGAGGAGATTATCAGATCAACTGCAGTGAAAAATGACTGATATTCAATGCTCTATCATTTACCAGCTTATATTGCAGTATGGAGGGACACCAGCCTGACCATAATACAGGTATTCTTTAATTTATAATCCATCACAAATTACATGTATTGAGGTACTGGAGTGGACTTTAATAATTCTTTATGTTAGCTCTGTAGGATTTAATTTTTGTGCATGTTCAAACCATTTTAACTCAGTCATAAAAATGAGTACTTTGGTAGATAATGGCACTTTCTGAAATCCTCCCTTCATTGTATCATGTCACATTATCTAGAATGTGGATTGGAGCCTTTATGCATCTATATTTTTTAGAGAGCGTGATATAATTACTGGCTGTTTAGGAGAAGTTATTTATTGATTACCTACACTATTCCGTAATATGTTGAAACCATATACTGCCTGAAAGTGTTGCAAAACCGTGTCTTTGTTTTTGTCATTTTAAGAGTGAACAAAGACGGTGTTTTGCCAACTGCCAAAACGAGCTGAAACAAGTAGCAAGCTGTCGTGAGTCTCATAGTTTCTACACTGCTTAATATTACAGGACATGTAGGTTTTTAGTTCCTCAGCCAGTCCATCTTCACTATTTGCCTTCCTAGTTTGAGGTTGTTTTGATTAGTCGGTGATATCTGAATGCAGCACAGTGTGAAAGCTTTAGCCGTAGTGTCATCATGTGTAGCAGTTACCTGGTACACTGCTGCTGCTGCTGCTTCCCATTATCTCAGTTTATGGAAGCAAAGTATGTAAACCATCGCTGCACACATGAAAAGGTGTCTGGATGTCTGTAACTCTGAATCATATTGTTAATAGTTTTTAATAAATGGTAAGGCAACGCTGGTACTGTGGCTGTCTGTGAGGTGTCAGGGTGCTCTGTTAAAGGATAACTTCATTGATTTTACACAAAAGGTTTACTATATAATATTTAAAAGGCAGAAATGGTCTAACAAAATGTTGCTTTTAGGACTTGACTTAGACTAGGAACTAAAGTCTGAATATCTATGCATGCTTAAAATGAAATGAGAGACCTTTCTTACCTTCGTAATAAGTTGCAAAACCGGTCATCACACTAACCAAAACTTCCATTATTTACATACTATACTATGACTTTTTTTCACGAACATTTCAACATACATACTATAACTTTTTTTTCACAAAATTTCGACATACTATACTATGACTTTTTTTCCAGGAATCTTCGACATACTATACTATGACTTTTTTTAGACGAAAAATTTCGACAACCTATAAAATGACTTTTTTCCCGAAAATTTCGACATATACTATGACTTTTTTTCAAAAAATTTCGACATACTATACTATGACTTTTTTTTCACGAATATTTCGACATACTATATTATGACTTTTTTCACGAAAATTTCGACATTCTATACTATGACATTTTTTTACGAATATTTTCGACATTTGTTCACAAAAATTTTCGACATGCTATAGTAGACTTTTTTCATGAAAAATTTCGACATTCTATACTATGACATTTTTTAACGAATATTTTCGACATGACTTTTTTCATGAAAATTTTCGAAAAAATTCGTAAAAAAATGTCATAGTATAGAATGTCGAAATTTTTCATGAAAACAGGCATAGTATAGTCTGTCGATTCATTTGGTGGAATAAAACTCAGTTTCAATTTTCGTCAATTTTCATGAAAAGTCATACTATACTATGACTTTTTCATGAAAATGTCGAAATTTTAAACTGAGTTTTTTTTCCACCAAATCAATCGACAGACTATACTATGCCTTTTTTCATTAAAATTTTCGACATTCTATACTATGACATTTTTTAACGAATATTTTCGACATGACTTTTTTCATGAAAATTTTCGAAAATATTCGTAAAAAAATGTCATAGTATAGAATGTCGAAATTTTAATGAACAAAGGCATAGTATAGTCTGTCGATTCATTTGGTGGAATAAAACTCAGTTTCAATTTTCGTCAATTTTCATGAAAAGTCATACTATACTATGACTTTTTCATGAAAATGTCGAAATTTTAAACTGAGTTTTTTTTCCACCAAATCAATCGACAGACTATACTATGCCTTTGTTCATTAAAATTTTCGACATTCTATACTATGACATTTTTTTACGAATATTTTCGACATGACTTTTTTCATGAAAATTTTCGAAAATATTCGTAAAAAAATGTCATAGTATAGAATGTCGAAATTTTTCATGAAAACAGGCATAGTATAGTCTGTCGATTCATTTGGTGGAATAAAACTCAGTTTCAATTTTCGTCAATTTTCATGAAAAGTCAGTATGACTTTTTCATGAAAATGTCGAAATTTTAAACTGAGTTTTTTTTCCACCATATCAATCGACAGACTATACTATGCCTTTGTTCATTAAAATTTTCCACATTCTATACTATGACATTTTTTAACGAATATTTTCGACATGACTTTTTTCATGAAAATTTTCGAAAATATTCGTAAAAAAATGTCATAGTATAGAATGTCGAAATTTTCATGAAAACAGGCATAGTATAGTCTGTCGATTCATTTGGTGGAAAAAAAACTCAGTTTAAATTTTCGTCAATTTTCATGAAAAGTCATAGTATAGTATGACTTTTTCATGAAAATGTCGAAATTTTAAACTGAGTTTTTTTTCCACCAAATCAATCGACAGACTATACTATGCCTTTTTTCATTAAAATTTTCGACATTCTATACTATGACATTTTTTTACGAATATTTTCGACATGACTTTTTTCATGAAAATTTTCGAAAATATTCGTAAAAAAATGTTATAGTATAGAATGTCGAAATTTTTCATGAAAACAGGCATAGTATAGTCTGTCGATTCATTTGGTGGAAAAAAAACTCACTTTAAATTTTCGTCAATTTTCATGAAAAGTCATAGTATAGTATGACTTTTTCATGAAAATGTCGAAATTTTAAACTGAGTTTTTTTTCCACCAAATCAATCGACAGACTATACTATGCCTTTGTTCATTAAAATTTTCGACATTCTATACTATGACATTTTTTTACGAATATTTTCGACATGACTTTTTTCATGAAAATTTTCGAAAATATTCGTAAAAAAATGTCATAGTATAGAATGTCGAAAATTTTCATGAAAACAGGCATAGTATAGTCTGTCGATTAATTTCGTGGAAAAAAACTCAGTTTAAATTTTCGTCAATTTTCATGAAAAGTCATAGTATAGTATGACTTTTTCATGAAAATGTCGAAATTTTAAACTGAGTTTTTTTTCCACCAAATCAATCGACAGACTATACTATGCCTTTTTTCATTAAAATTTTCGACATTCTATACTATGACATTTTTTTACGAATATTTTCGACATGACTTTTTTCATGAAAATTTTCGAAAATATTCGTAAAAAAATGTCATAGTATAGAATGTCGAAATTTTTCATGAAAACAGGCATAGTATAGTCTGTCGATTCATTTGGTGGAAAAAAAACTCAGTTTAAATTTTCGTCAATTTTCATGAAAAGTCATAGTATAGTATGACTTTTTCATGAAAATGTCGAAATTTTAAACTGAGTTTTTTTTTCCACCAAATCAATCGACAGACTATACTATGCCTTTTTTCATTAAAATTTTCGACATTCTATACTATGACATTTTTTTACGAATATTTTCGACATGACTTTTTTCATGAAAATTTTCGAAAATATTCGTAAAAAAATGTCATAGTATAGAATGTCGAAATTTTTCATGAAAACAGGCATAGTATAGTCTGTCGATTCATTTGGTGGAAAAAAAACTCAGTTTAAATTTTCGTCAATTTTCATGAAAGTCATAGTATAGTAGACTTTTTCATGAAAATTGAAATTTTCGAATATTTTTTAAAAAATCATTAAGATTCTATCTTTTTCATTAAAATTTAATCTATCATGACATTTTTTTAGAAAATTTTACTGAATTTTTTCATAAAATTTTCGAAAATATTGTAAAAATGCTTTATGAAATTCGAATTTTTAAAATAGTTTTTCACTTATTCATTTGTGGAAAAAAAATTTTATTAAATTTTCATCATTTTATGAAATTATTTACGAAATTTTTCATGAAAATGTATAAATTTTGAAATTTTTTTTAACAAATAATCAAGATAAATGCATTTTCATAAAATTTTCATATTATACTATGAATTTTTTAGAAATTTTCACTGAATTTTTTCAAAATTTTCGAAAATCATAAAAGATTTTTATAAAGTCGAAATTTTATAAAAGGTTTTACTTCATCATTTGGTGAAAAAAACTTTTTAAATTTTTCAATTTTCAAAAATTTATAAATTTTTCATGAAAATTTTTAATTAAATGATTTTTGTCAAAATAATCGACAATATATATGCAATTTTCATAAAATTTTCGAATTCTATCATATTTTTAGAAAATTCGATAAATTTTCAAATAAATATTAAAATATTTTCAGAAAATGTCGAAATTTTAAATGAATTTTTTCAATAAATTTATGACTTTTTTCATTAAAATTTTCGAAATTTACTAAAATTTTTTAGAATTTTTCGAATGATTTTTATAAAATTGAATTTGAAAAAAATGTATAAGAATTAAATTTTTTAAAATGCATATATATTATCATTTTTTAAAAATTTTCGAAATTTTACATTTTTAAAATCATTGAATATGCTTTTTCATGAAATGTCGAAATTTTAAAATTTTTTTTCCACAATAATGACAGACTTCTAGCTTTTTCATAAAATTTTAATTTTAAAAATATTTAGAATATTTTTCATGATTTTTTCAAATTTTCGAAAATATTTAAAAAAATTCATGTATAGAATTAAATTTTTCATAAAAAGTAGTATAGTCTTCATTAATTTGTGGAAAAAATTCTTTAAATTTTAATTTTCTGAAAATATTTATAATTTTTAGAAAATGTCGAAATTTTAATGAAAATTTTTTTCAAAATTATCGAAGATATAATGATTTTTCATAAAATTTTCAAATTTATACTATGACATTTTTTGAAAATTTTCGAAATTTTCTGAAAATTTTGAAAATTTCGTAAAAAATTATAAATGTAAATTTTCATGAAAACACATATATAGTTTTTATTTGGAAAAAAAACTATTTAAATTTTCGAATTTTCACAAAATCATATATATATGACTTTTTCATGAAAATTCGAATTTTAACTATTTTTTTTCCAAAATATCGAAATATAATGCATTTTCATAAAATTTTCGAATTTCATGAATTTTTTAAAATTTCAATTTTTTTAGAAATTTTCGAAAATTCTAAAAAAATGCTGTATAAATGTCGAAATTTTCATGAAACAGTTTATTTCGATATTTTGAAAAAAAACTGTTTAAATTTTCGCAATTTTCTAAAATCATGTATAGTAATTTTTCATAAAATTAAAATTTTAAATGTTTTTTTAACAAATCATGACAGACTATTTCATTTTCAAAAATTTTCAATCTATACTGAATTTTTTAGAAAATTTCGAATATTTTCATGAAAATTTTCGAAAATATTCGTAAAAAAATGTTATAAATGTCGAAATTTTCATGAAAACATAGTATATTTCATTAATTTGGGAAAAAACTATTTAAATTTTCGCAATTTTCATAAACATATATAGACTTTTTCATAAAATTAAATTTTAACTGATTTTTTCAAAATATCGAATATTCTTTTTTCATTAAAATTCGAATTTTATAACATTTTAGAAATTCGAAATTTTTATGAAAATTTTAAAATTTGTAAAAAAATCTAGTTAAATTAATTTTCATGAAACATATATATTTCGATTTTTGAAAAATTAAATTTTTTCAAAATTGAAATCTTTTTATAAAATTCAATTTTACTGATTTTTTTTAAAATATCGAAAATATTTTAAAAATTAATTCTAATTTTTTCGAAATTTTCATGTTTTAAAATTTCAATTGTAAAAAAAGTTATATATTCGAATTTTTCATGAAAGCAATATTTGATTTTTGTGAAAATCATTTAAATTCATTTTTAAAAAATTTGATTTTTATGAAAATTCGAATTTAACTGTTTTTTCAAAATTTTCGAAAATATTCTAAAAATTCTAATAAGTCAAATTTTATGAAAAAGCAAATGTCGCGATTATTTGTGGAAAAAAAACTCATTTAAATTTGTAAATAAAAGTCATAGTATATTGACTTTTTCATGAAAAGTCGAAATTTAAACTGAGTTTTTTTTCACAAATCAATCGACAGACTATACTATGCCTTTTTTCATTAAAATTTTGACATTTTACATGAATTTTTTACGAAATTTTCGACATGACTTTTTTCATGAAAATTTTCGAAAATATTCGTAAAAAAATGCATAGTATAGAATGTCGAAATTTTCATGAAAACGGCATAGTATAGTCTGTCGATTAATTTGGTGGAAAAAAAACTCAGTTTAAATTTTCGTCAATTTTCATGAAAAGTCATAGTATAGTTACTTTTTCATGAAAATGTCGAAATTTTAAACTGAGTTTTTTTTCCACCAAATCAATGACAGACTATACTATGCCTTTTTTCATTAAAATTTTCGACATTCTATACTATGACATTTTTTTACGAATATTTTCGACATGACTTTTTTCATGAAAATTTTCGAAAATATTCGTAAAAAAATGTCATAGTATAGAATGTCGAAATTTTTCATGAAAACAGGCATAGTATAGTCTGTCGATTCATTTGGTGGAAAAAAACTCATTTAAATTTTCGTCAATTTTCATGAAAAGTCATAGTATAGTATGCTTTTTCATAAAATGTCGAAATTTAAATAGTTTTTTTTACAAATCAATCGACAGACTATACTATGCTTTTTATTAAAATTTTCGACATTCTAACATGAATTTTAAAATATAATGTTTTTTATGAAAATTTTCGAAAAAGAAAAAGTCTGTGATTCAAATTTAAAAAAATATTATTTCGTCATTTGTGAAAAAAAAATCATTTAAATTTTGTCAATTTTCATGAAAAGTCAATATTTGATTTTTCAAAAATCGAAATTTAAACTGTTTTTTTTCCAATTCATACAAATTTTCCATTTTTTAATTTTTTTTATAAATTTTAAAATATTTAATATTTTTTATAAAATTTTCGAAAATTTCGAAAAAATGTATAGTTGAATTCAAATTTAAAAAAACAGTTAAATTGTCATTATTTGGTGAAAAAAAACTCTTTAAATTTTGTAATTTTAAATATTTTTACTTTTTCAAAAATGCAAATTTAAACTTTTTTTTCAAAATACGACAACTATACTATGCCTTTTTTCTTAAAATTTTCGACATTATTATGAAATTTTTTTAATATTTAAAATTTTTATGAAATTTTCGAAAAATCTAAAAAAGTTGTATAATGTGAAAAAAAAAGATATTATTTGTAATTTGTGGAAAAAAAACTCAGTTTAAATTTTTCAATTTTCAAAAGTATAGTATAAACTTTTTATGAAAATGTCGAAATTTTAAATGATTTTTTTTCACAAACAATCGAAACTATACTATGCCTTTTTTCATAAATTTTCGACATTTATTATGACATTTTTTACGAATATTTTCGACATTTTTTTGAAAATTTTAAATATTGTAAAAAATGTCATAGTATAAGCGAAATTTTTAAAAAGGATATATTCTCGATTATTTGGTGGAAAAAAAATAGTTTAAATTTTCGTCAATTTTCATGAAAATCATGTATAGATTTATAAAATGAAATTTTAAATGATTTTTTCACCAAATAATCGACAGACTTATAACTTTTCATTAAATTTTCGACATTCTACTATACATTTTTTTAGAATATTTCATACTTTTTGAAAATTTTAAAATATTCGAAAAAAATGTCATGTATAGAATGCAAATTTTTCATGAAAAGCAAGTTCTATTCTTTTGGAAAAAATCATTTAATTTTCGTCAATTTTAGAAACATATTATATTTTTCATGAAAATTCGAAATTTTAAACTGATTTTTTTTACCAAATCAATCGAATAACTATGCCTTTTTCATTAAAATTTTCACATTCTATACTATGACATTTTTTTACGAATATTTTCGACATGATTTTTTCATAAAATTTTGAAAATATCTATTAAATGTCATATTTTATGAAAATCTATTAATAGGCATTATAATGTCGAAATTTTAAACATTTTTTAAAATAATCAATAAATTTTATTTTCATAAAATTTTCTGAATTCTATTAAAATTTTTTTACGAATTTTTCGACAGATTCATGAAAATTTTTCATAAATTTTCGTAAAAAATCATATTAGAATGTCGAAATTTTCATGAAAAGCATAGTATTCTGTCGATTATTGGTGGAAAAAAAACTCATTTAAATTTTCGTCAATTTTCATGAAAAGTCATAGTATAGTATGACTTTTTCATGAAAATGTCGAAATTTAAACTATTTTTTTTCCACAAATCAATCGAAGACTAACTATGCCTTTTTTAAAAAATTTTCGATCTATATATGACATTTTTTTACGAATATTTTCGACATGACTTTTTTCATGAAAATTTTCGAAAATATTCGTAAAAAAATGTCATAGTATAGAATGTCGAAATTTTTCATGAAAACAGGCATAGTTATCTATCATTGTGGAAAAAAAACTCATTTAAATTTTCGTCAATTTTCATGAAAAGTCATAGTATAGTATGACTTTTTCAGAAAATGTCGAAATTTTAAACTGAGTTTTTTTTCCACCAAATCAATCGACAGACTATACTATGCCTTTTTTCATTAAAATTTTCGACATTCTATACTATGACATTTTTTACGAATATTTTCGACATGATTTTTTCATGAAAATTTTCGAAAATATTCGTAAAAAAATGTCATAGTATAGAATGTCGAAATTTTTCATGAAAACACATAGTATAGTCTGTCGATTCATTTGGTGGAAAAAAAACTCTTGAAAATTGTAAAATATCGTAATAATTTGTGAAAATATCGAATTTATTTTGTAATTTTTATGAAAAGTTGTATAATGACTTTTATAAAATGTAAATTTTAAAATTTTTTCACAAATAATCGAAGTATACTATGACTTTTTTCATTAAAATTTTCAATTTATCGACATATTTTTTAAAATTTTCGAATTTTTTTCATGAAAATTTTGAAAATATTCGTAAAATATGAATATTTGAATGAAATTTTTATCAAAATTCAGAATATTGTCAGACAATCATTGTGAAAAAAAATCTTTCAAAATTGTCAATTTTAATATGTCATATATGTAGATTTTTCATGAAAATTGTCGAAATTTCATAAAATTTTTATACATATCAATTACATAATATCTTTTTTCATAAAATTTTTTCAATATTGACATTTTTTTGAATATTTTATGATTTTTCATGAAAATTTTAAATATTTTTTAAAAATTTTCGAAAATTATTTTATTAAAAATCTAAAAATATGTTATATTTGTAAAAATTTTCATAAAATGATAGTATAGTTCGATTATTTGTGAAAAATATCGTTAAATTTTTAATTTTTTGAAAATCATAGTATATTGACTTTTCATGAAAAGCAATTTTATTGAATTTTTTTTCACAAATAGACATGACTTTATCTATTTTTCGAAAATTTTGAAATTTTATATGAATTGTTAAATTTTTGAATGATTTTTTCATAAAATTTTCGAAAAATGTATAAAATGTCATTTGAAAAATTTTAGAAATAGCATATTAGTCTGTCGATTCATTTGTAAAAATGTTAAATTTTCAATTATGAAAATATAAATTCTTTTTATAAAATGCAATTTTAATGATTTTTTTAAAAATGACATTTATATATTTTCAAAATTTTCAGAAAATTTATAATTTTAAATCATTTTAAGATTTTTTATGAAAAAATAAAATTCTATTTGTAAAAATTCATAAATAATTTTCAATTGAAAATAACTATTTAATTAAAATATAAAATCATGTTTTACTTTATAAATGCAATTTATATTTTTTTAAAATTCAAACTAATTTTTTTACTATCCTTTTTTAATTTAAAATTTTAACATTAATTGACATTTTTTAAACAATATTTTCGATATGACTTTTTATTTCGACAATTTTTGAAAATAAATTTGTAAAAAAATTCATAGTATAGAATGTCGAAATTTTCATGAAAACAGGCATAGTATAGTCTGTCATTTTGGTGAAAACTCATTTAAATTTTCGTCAATTTTCATGAAAAGTATAGTATAGTATGACTTTTTCATGAAAATGTCGAAATTTTAAATGATTTTTTTCCACAAATCAATCGACAGACTATACTAGCCTTTTTTCATAAAATTTTCGACATTATACTATAATTTTTTAAATTTTCAATTTTTTGAAAATTTTGAAATATTTAAAAATGTCAATTAAATGCGAATTTTTCACAAACAGCAAGATATCTTGATTATTTGTGAAAAAAAATCATTTAAATTTGTCAATTTTTAAAATATTAGTATGACTTTTTATAAAATTCGAAATTTTAAAAAAGTTTTTTTTACAAATCAATCGATAACAGCTTTTTATAATTTTCGAATTTAAAACATTTTAAATATTTTAAATTTTTCATGAAAATTTGAAAATATTCTAAAAAAATGTCAATATAAATGCGAATTTTTCAGAAAACAGCAAGATATTTGTTTTTGTGGAAAAAAAACTCATTTAAATTTTCGTCAATTTTCATGAAAAGTCATAGTATAGTATGACTTTTTCATGAAAATGTCGAAATTTTAAACTGAGTTTTTTTTCCACCAAATCAATCGACAGACTATACTATGCCTTTTTTCATGAAAATTTTCGACATTCTATACTATGACATTTTTTTACGAATATTTTCGACATGACTTTTTTCATGAAAATTTTCGAAAATTTGTAAAAAAATGTATTTTATGACAAATTTTCATAAACGCTATTTTGCATAATCATTTAAATACTCATTTTATATAATTTCATGAAAATTTTAGAATATGAATTTTTAAAATTAATTTTAACGAAATTTTTCAGAAATTACAATATATATATTTTCTAATTTTGAATAAACTATAATTTTAATTTCATAAATTTTGAAATTTTTTGAAAAATGAAATTAATAAATTCATTTAACAGCTAAGCTTTTATTTTAAAATTAAATTTTTATTTTTGAAATTTATGACTTTTTTCAAAAATTAAATTATTTTTTCAAATTTCGAAACATTATTTTTTCATAAATTTTCGAAATATTTAAAATTTTTAAATTTCGAATTTTTATAAAATTTTAATATTAAATTTTAAAAATTAAATTTTATAAAAAGATAGTATATTGCTTTTTTGAAAAATACCATTTAAATTTTTTTTTCGAATAATATATATTTTTTCATGAAAAATTTTAAATATTTTTTTTTACGAATATTCGACATACTTTTTTCATAAAATTTTCGAAAATTTCGTAAAAAAATGCATATTAGAATTTCGAAATTTTTCATGAAAATGAAATAGTCGTGATTCATGTAAAAAAATTTTAATTTACAATTTTATAACAGTCAATATGATGATTATACTAATTTAAATTTTAAATTTTTTCACAAATCATGAAGTATACTACTTTTTTCATTAAAATTTTCGAATTCTAAATGCATTTTTTTTGAATTTCGAATTTTCATGAAAATTTTCGAAAATTTGTAAAAAAATCAGTTAAATTCGAAATTTCATGAAAAGGCATAGTATAGTTGATTTTGTGAAAAATCATTTAAATTTGTATTTTCAAAAATCAAGTATATATGCTTTTTCATAAATTCGAAATTTTAAACTGATTTTTTACAAATATCGACATGCCTTTTTCATAAAATTTTCGATTCTAAAAATTTTTAGAATTCGAATTTTCATGAAAAGCAAATATTCGTAAAAAAATGAAAAAATGTTTAAATTTTTCATTTAAAAAGGCATAGTATAGTTGATTTTTGTGAAAAAAACGAAATTTTCGATTTTTTTTCAAAATCAATAAGTATATTCTTTTTTTAAAATTTTAAACTGAGTTTTTTTTCCACCAAATCAATCGACAGACTATACTATGCCTTTTTTCATTAAAATTTTCGACATTCTATACTATGACATTTTTTTACGAATATTTTCGACATGACTTTTTTCATGAAAATTTTCGAAAATATTCGTAAAAAAATGTCATAGTATAGAATGTCGAAAATTTTCATGAAAAAAGGCATAGTATAGTCTGTCGATTAATTTGGTGGAAAAAAAACTCATTTAAATTTTCGTCAATTTTCATGAAAAGTCATAGTATAGTATGACTTTTTCATGAAAATGTCGAAATTTTAACTGAGTTTTTTTCCAAAATATCGAACATTAGCTTTTTTCATTAAAATTTTCGACATTCATACTAACATTTTTTTACGAATATTTTCGAATGACTTTTTCATGAAAATTTTCGAAAATTTCGTAAAAAAATCATAGTATAAATGTCGAATTTTCATGAAAACGGCATAGTATAGTCTGTCTTATTTGGTGAAAAAAACTCATTTAAATTTGTATTTTCAAAATCATGAAGTATACTTTTTCATAAAATTTCGAAATTTTAAACTGATTTTTTTCCAAAATATCGAACATGCCTTTTTCATTAAAATTTTCGAATTTTAAACATTTTTAGAATTTCGAATTTTTCATGAAAATTTTCGAAAATATTCGTAAAAAAATCATGTATAAATTCGAATTTTCATAAAAGATAGTATAGTATATTTTAGAAAATCAATTTAAATGTTTTTTTTCACAAATCATGAAGTATACTTCTTTATTAAATTTTACATTTTTTCATTTTTACGAAATTTTACATGCTTTTTTCTAAAATTTTCGAAATTCTAAATATGAAATTCGAAATTTTCATGAACGCATGAATCTTCGATATTTGTAAAAAAAATCATTTAAATTTTCGAATTTTCATGAAAAGCATAGTATAGTTGCTTTTTAAAAATCGAAATTTTCGTTTTTTTTCACCAAATAATCAAGTATACTATGCCTTTTTTCATTAAAATTTTCGACATTCTATACTATGACATTTTTTACGAATATTTTCGACATGACTTTTTTCATGAAAATTTTCGAAAATATTCGTAAAAAAATGTCATAGTATAGAATGTCGAAAATTTTCATGAAAACAGGCATAGTATAGTCTGTCGATTAATTTGGTGGAAAAAAAACTCATTTTAAATTTTCTTCAATTTTCTTGAAAAGTCATAATATAGTATGAATTTTTTGAAAATTGACTAAATTTTAAACTGAGTTTTTTTTCCACCAAATCAATCGACAGACTATACTATGCCTGTTTTCATTAAAATTTTCGACATTCTATACTATGACATTTTTTACGAATATTTTCGACATGACTTTTTTCATGAAAATTTTCGAAAATATTCGTAAAAAAATGTCATAGTATAGAATGTCGAAAATTTTCATGAAAACAGGCATAGTATAGTCTGTCGATTAATTTGGTGGAAAAAAAACTCATTTTAAATTTTCATCAATTTTCATGAAAAGTAATACTATAGTATGACTTTTCATGAAAATGTCGAAATTTTAAACTTAGTTTTTTTTCCACCAAATGAATCGACAGACTATACTATGCCTTTTTTCATTAAAATTTTCGACATTCTATACTATGACATTTTTTTACGAATATTTTTCGACATGACTTTTTTCATGAAAATTTTCGAAAATATTCGTAAAAAAATGTCATAGTATAGAATGTCGAAAATTTTCATGAAAACAGGCATAGTATAGTCTGTCGATTCATTTGGTGGAAAAAAAACTCAGTTTAAATTTTCGTCAATTTTCATGAAAAGTCATAGTATAGTATGACTTTTTCATGAAAATGTCGAAATTTTAAACTGAGTTTTTTTTCCACCAAATGAATCGACAGACTATACTATGCCTTTTTTCATTAAAATTTTCGACATTCTATACTATGACATTTTTTTACGAATATTTCGACATGACTTTTTTCATGAAAATTTTCGAAAATATTCGTAAAAAATGTCATAGTATAGAATGTCGAAATTTTTCATGAAAAAAGGCATAGTATAGTCTGTCGATTCATTTGGTGGAAAAAAAACTCAGTTTAAATTTTCGTCAATTTTCATGAAAAGTCATAGTATAGTATGACTTTTTCATGAAAATGTCGAAATTTTAAACTGAGTTTTTTTCCACCAAATCAATCGACAGACTATAACTATGCCTTTTTCATTAAAATTTTCGACATTCTATACTATGACATTTTTTACGAATATTTTCGACATGACTTTTTTCATGAAAATTTTCGAAAATATTCGTAAAAATGTCCTAGTATAGAATGTCGAAATTTTCATGGAAAACAGGCATAGTATAGTCTGTCGATTAATTTGTGGAAAAAAAACTCACTTTAAATTTCGTCAATTTTCATGAAAAGTCAGAGTTATAGTAGACTTATTTCATGAAAATGTCGAAATTTTAAACTGAGTTTTTTTTACCAAATGAATCGACAGACTATACTATGCCATTTTTCATTAAAATTTTCGACATTCTATATATGACATTTTTTTACGAATATTTTCGACATGATTTTTTCATGAATTTTCGAAAAAAAAAGTCATGTATAAATGTCGAAATTTTCATGAAAACAGGCATAGTATAGTCTGTCATTAATTTGTGGAAAAAAACTCAGTTTAATTTTCGTCAATTCATGAAAGACTATAGTATGACTTTTTCATGAAAATTCGAATTTTAAACTAGTTTTTTTTTACCAAATCATCGACAGACTATACTATGCCATTTTTCTAAAATTTTCGACATTCTATATATGACATTTTTTTACGAATACGACATGATTTTTTCGAAATTTTGAAAAAAAAACTAGTATAAATGTCGAAATTTTCATGAAAACAGGCATAGTATAGTCTGTCGATTAATTTGTGGAAAAAAAACTCAGTTTATTTTCGTCAATTCATGAAAGTCATAGTATAGTATGACTTTTTCATTAAAATTGAAATTTTAAATGATTTTTTTCCACAAATATCAAGAAATTCCTTTTCATAAAATGTCAATTTATATATGAAATTTTTAAAGTTTTAATATTTTTTCATTAATTTGGTGGAAAAAAAACTAGTTTAAATTCGAATTTTCATGAAAAGGCATAGTATAGCTTTCATTCAATTTTAAAAAATTTTTAAATATCGAATTATAAAGCTTTTTATTAAAATTTTTTCATAAAATGAAATTTTTAAACGAATTTTTTCCACAATTTTTTCATGAAAATTTTGAAAATTTCTAAAAAAATTCAATTTATATATGAAATTTTTTAAAAGTGATATTTTCATATTTTGAAAAATTAAATAAATTTTAATTTCGAAAATCATAAAAGGATTTTATAAAATGTCGAATTTAAAATTTGTTTCACAAAAATCACAGATAATTGCCATTTTCATTAAAATTTTCGACATTTATACATGAAAATTTTTTTCGAATATTTTAATGATTTTTTTTTTTCAAAATAATCGAAAAAAATATATAGATAAATTTAAAATTTTCAGAAAACAGCATATATATTTTCGAATATTTGTGGAAAAAAAACTATTTAAATTTTCGAAATTTTCATGAAAAAAATAGTATATTTTAGAAAATGTCGAAATTTTAAAAGTTTTTTATCACAAATCAATCGAAATATACTTGCTTTTTATAAAATTTTCGCATTTAATTGAATTTTTTTACAATATTTTGATGACTTTTTTCATGAAAATTTCGAAATTTTAAAAAAATTTTATAAATTCGAAATTATAAACAGGCTTTTTTATTTTTCGATCATTTGTAAAAAAATTTTTACGAATATTTTCGACATGACTTTTTTCATGAAAATTTTCGAAAATATTCGTAAAAAAAATGTCATAGTATAGAATGTCGAAAATTTTCATGAAAACAGGCATAGTTAGTCTGTCGATTAATTTGTGGAAAAAAAACTCAGTTTAAATTTTCGTCAATTTTCATGAAAAGTCATAGCTATAGTATGACTTTTTCATGAAAATGTCGAAATTTTAAACTGAGTTTTTTTTCCACCAAATCAATCGACAGACTATACTATGCCTTTTTTCATTAAATTTTTCGACATTCTATACTATGACATTTTTTTACGAATATTTTCGACATGACTTTTTTCATGAAAATTTTCGAAATATTCGTAAAAAAATGTCATATTATAGAATGTCGAAATTTTCATGAAAAAAGGCATAGTATAGTCTGTCGATTATTTTGGTGGAAAAAAAACTCAGTTTAAATTTTCGTCAATTTTCATGAAAAGTCATAGTATAGTATGACTTTTTCATGAAAATGTCGAAATTTTAAACTGAGTTTTTTTTCCACCAAATCAATCGACAGACTATACTATGCCTTTTTTCATTAAAATTTTCGACATTCTATACTATGACATTTTTTACGAATATTTTCGACATGACTTTTTTCATGAAAATTTTCGAAAATATTCGTAAAAAATGTCATAGTATAGAATGTCGAAAATTTTCATGAAAAACAGGCATAGTATAGTCTGTCGATTCATTTGGTGGAAAAAAAACTCAGCTTTAAATTTTCGTCAATTTCATGAAAGTCATAGTATAGTATGACTTTTTTCATGAAAATGTCGAAATTTTAAACTGAGTTTTTTTTCCACCAAATGAATCGACAGACTATACTATGCCTTTTTTCATTAAAATTTTCGACATTCTATACTATGACATTTTTTTACGAATATTTTCGACATGACTTTTTTCATGAAAATTTTCGAAAATATTCGTAAAAAAATGTCATAGTATAGAATGTCGAAATTTTCATGAAAACAGGCATAGTATAGTCTGTCGATTCATTTGGTGGAAAAAAAACTCAGTTTAAATTTCGTCAATTTTCATGAAAAGTCATACTATAGTATGACTTTTTTCATGAAAATGTCGAAATTTTAAACTGAGTTTTTTTTCCACCAAATGAATCGACAGACTATACTATGCCTTTTTTCATTAAAATTTTCGACATTCTATACTATGACATTTTTTTACGAATATTTTCGACATGACTTTTTTCATGAAAATTTTCGAAAATATTCGTAAAAAAATGTCATAGTATAGAATGTCGAAAATTTTCATGAAAACAGGCATAGTATAGTCTGTCGATTCATTTGGTGGAAAAAAAACTCAGTTTAAATTTTCGTCAATTTTCATGAAAAGTCATAGTATAGTATGACTTTTTCATGAAAATGTCGAAATTTTAAACTGAGTTTTTTTTCCACCAAATCAATCGACAGACTATACTATGCCTTTTTCATTAAAATTTTCGACATTCTATACTATGACATTTTTTTACGAATATTTTCGACATGACTTTTTTCATGAAAATTTTCGAAATATTCGTAAAAAAATGTCATAGTATAGAATGTCGAAATTTTCATGAAAACAGGCATAGTATAGTCTGTCGATTAATTTGGTGGAAAAATTTAAATTTTCTCAAAAAGTGTATAGTATGATTTTTCATGAAAAGTCAAATTTAACTGTTTTTTTTCACCAAATCAATCGAAATTCTAGTTTTCATTAAAATTCAATTATATATGACTTTTTTACGAATATTTTACTGATTTTTTCAAAATTTTCGAAAATATTCTAAAAAAATTCATTAAAATTCGAAATTTTTCATGAAAGTAGATATTGCGATTTTTGTGAAAATTTTAAATTTTCGTAAAAAAAGTCATAGTATAGTTGATTTTTCATGAAAACGAAATTTAAACTGGTTTTTTTTCACAAAAATCACAGTAATTGCCTTTTTTCATTAAAATTTTGACATTTTCATGAATTTTCGAAATTTTACTGATTTTTTCAAAAATTTTCGAAAATATTCTATGCTTATAAATTCGAAATTTTTCATGAAAAAGTAGATATTGCGATTTTTGTGAAAAAAAATATTAAATTAAAATTTTCATGAAAAGGCATAGTATAGTTGATTTTTTGGAAAAAAAATTTTAAAATTTTTTTTTCCCCAAAAACAAGATAATTATTTTTTCATTAAATAATTTTAATAAATTTTTTTTCAATAATTTCGAATCTTTTTTTTATTAAAATTTTAATTTTAAAAAATTTTTTAATATTTAAATTTAAATTTTTTAGGGGAAAATTTTTATTATTTTGGGGAAAAAAAATATTTAATTAAAATTTTCATGAAAAAGCATAGTATAGTTGCTTTTTTGAAAAAATTTATTTAAATTTTTTTTTCAAAAAATCAAGTATATATGCCCTTTTTTATTAAAATTTTAAATTTTAAACTTTTTTTTTACCAAAAAATTTAAATACCCCCTTTTTTATTAAAATTTTAATTCTAAAAAACATTTTTTAAAAGAAATTTTTATTTCATGAAATTTCGAAAAAATTTGGGGGAAAAAAAAATTAAATTAAAATTTTTCATAAAAAACATAGTATAGTTGCTTTTTAAAAAAATTTATTTAAATTTTTTTTTCAAAATCAAACATATATGCCTTTTTTCATTAAAATAAAATTTTTTAAAATTGATTTTTTTACAAATAATTTCGAATCTTTTTTCATTAAAATTTTAATTCTAAAAAACATTTTTTAAAAGAAATTTTTATTTCATGAAATTTTGAAAAAATTTGTAAAAAAAAATTAAATTAAAATTTTATGAAAAAGGCATAGTATAGTTGCTTCTTTGGGAAAAAATCAAAAATTTTTAAATTTTTTTTTCAAAATCATTACTTGTTTTTTCATAAAATTTTCAAAATTTTAAATAAATTTTTTTCAAATTTCCCCACATACTTTTTTTTAAAATTTTCGAAAAAATTTTAAAAAATTTTTTTAGAATTTTCGAAATTTTTTAAAAGGTTTTATTTTGTAAAAAAAATTTAATTTAAAAAAGTCAAATTTTTATGAAAACAGCATAGTATATTTTTATTAAATTTTTGGAAAAAAAACCCCTTTTTTTCCCAAATTTTTTGAAGCATACTATGTTTTTTTCATAAATTTCGAAATTTTAAATGATTTTTTTTCCAAATTTACAAATTTTTTAAAATTTTTAAAATTTTAAAAATTAAATTAAAATTAAATTTTTATGAAAACAATATTTGTATTAATTTTTAAAAAAAATTTAAATTTTGTCAAATTTTTCATGAAAAAAGATAGTATGTTTTTATTATTTTGAAAAAAAACTATTTTTTTCCCAAATTTATGAAACTTAAAATAGTTTTTTTTAAAATTTCGAAATTTTAAACTTTATTTTTTTTCCCAAAACAATGACTTTTTATGTTTTTTTAAAAAAATTTTAAAAATTAAAATAAATTTTTAAATTTTTGAAAAAAGGATTTAAATTTCGAAAATTTTGGAAAAAAAATTTATTTAAATTTTGAAAATTTTTCATGAAAACAATATATAGCTTTTAAATGGGGGAAAAAAAACTTTTTTTTTCCCAAATTTTAATGAAAAAATAATAGTTTTTTTTAAAAATTTTGAAATTTTAAATGAATTTTTTCATATTTCAACCAAAACTTTTTTTTAAAATTTTAAAATATTTAAAAAATTTTTTTCGAATTTTTACAGGCTTTTTTCATTAAATTTGGTTTGGAAAAAAAAAATTTAAAATTTTAAAAATTTCATAAAAGGCATAGGTTTTTATTTTTTTTAAAAGGTGAAAAAACTATTTTTTTTCCCAAAACAAAATATAGTTTATTTTTCATTAAAATTTTAAAATTTTTAAAATTTTTTTTTACCAATATTTTAAAATCTTTTTTTTAAAATTTTAAAATTTCTAAATGCATTTTTTTCGAAATTTTCCCTGACCCTGAAAATTTTCGAAAATTTGTAAAAAAATTTTAAATTAAATTCGAAATTTTTTATGAAAAAGGCATAGTATAGTTGCTTTTTTGGAAAAAAACCATTTAAATTTGTTTTTCAAAAATCAAGTATATTGCTTTTTCATAAAATTCGAAATTTTAAACTGATTTTTTTTTACCAAATTCGACAGACTTTATGTTTTTTTTTAAAAAAATTAATTTATATATGAATTTTTTTGAAATTTTCCCTGACCCTGAAAATTTTCGAAAATTTGAAAAAAATTTTAAATTAAATTCGAAATTTTCATGAAAAAGGCATAGTATAGTTGCTTTTTTGGGAAAAAAAATTTTAAATTTTTTTTTTTCAAAAATCAAGTATATATGCTTTTTCATAAAATTCGAAATTTTAAACTGATTTTTTTTACCAAAAAATCCGAAAAATGCCCTTTTTTTATTAAAATTTTCGAATTCTAAATGCATTTTTTTCGAAATTTTCCCTGACCCTGAAAATTTTCGAAAATTTGTAAAAAAAATTTTAAATTAAATTCGAAATTTTTTATGAAAAAGGCATAGTATAGTTGGTTTTTTTGGGAAAAAAAATTTTAAATTTTTTTTTTTCAAAAATCAAGTATATATGCTTTTTCATAAAATTCGAAATTTTAAACTGATTTTTTTTACCAATAAAACCGAAAAATGCCCTTTTTTTATTAAAATTTTCGAATTCTAAAGCATTTTTTTCGAAATTTTCCCTGACCCTGAAAATTTTCGAAAATTTGTAAAAAAATTTTAATTAAATTCGAAATTTTTTATGAAAAAGGCATAGTATAGTTTGATTTTTTGGAAAAAAACCATTTAAATTTTTTTTTTTCAAAAATCAAGTATATATGCTTTTTCATAAAATTCGAAATTTTAAAATTTTTTTTCCCCCAAAAATCCGAAAAATGCCCTTTTTTTATTAAAATTTTCGACATTCTATACTATGACATTTTTTTACGAATATTTTCGACATGACTTTTTTCATGAAAATTTTCGAAAATATTCGTAAAAAAATGTCATAGTATAGAATCGAATTTTTCGAAAACTATAATTTCGAATTTGTAAAAAAATCAGTTAAATTTCGAATTTTCATGAAAAGCATAGTATAGTTGCTTTTATTGGGGAAAAAACTATTTTTTCCCAATATGAAGACTATATATGCTTTTTCATAAAATTTCGAATTTAACTGATTTTTTTACAATATTTCGACATGCTTTTTTCATAAAATTTTCGAAAAATTTTAAAAAGCATTTAACGAAATTTTCATGAAACCCTGAATTTCGAATTTGGTGGAAAAAAAACTCACTTTAAATTTCGAATTTTCATGAAAAGTCATAGTATAGTTGCTTCATTGTGAAAAAACTGATTTTTTTCCCAATAAAGAAGCTATATATCTTTTTCATTAAAATTTCGAATTTAACTTTACTTTTTTACAAATTTCGACATACTTTTTTCATGAAAATTTTCGAAATTTCTAAAAAATTTAGT
>CAKAOJ020000011.1:0-27500 GCA_916701645.2 Sebastolobus alascanus
ATGAAAAAAGGCCAAAATTTGTAAAAAAATTTTAAATTAAATTCGAAAAATTTTAAAGAAAAAAGATATATAGTTGCTTCATTTGGTGGGAAAAAAAAAAAGTTTTTTCACCAAAGAAAAAAAAAACTATATATGCTTTTCATGAAAATTTGGAAAAATTTTAAAATTTTTTTTTCCCCCAAAAATTTGAAATATAAGCCTGTTTTTAAAAAATTTTAATTTTCATGAATTTTTTTGAAATTTTCGAAAAATTTTCATGAAAAAAAACATGTAAAAAATTTAAAAAAAGAAAAAAAGAAAGTTGAAAAAATTTTGAAAAAAATTGTAAAAAATTTTTTTTAAAAAAAAATTTAATATAGTTGAAAAAAAATGAAAAAAGGCAATTACTGGTTTTTTAAAAAAAATCAGTTTTAAAAATTTTCCTTTTCATGAAAAATCATCTATATATGACTTTTTAAAAAAAAAATTTTCGATTTTTTTCCCCCAAAAAAATAAATATATATCCCTTTTTTTATGAAAATTTTTGAATTTAACTGAAATTTTTTTCGAAAATTTTTGAATTTTTTTTTAAATTTTTTTAAAAGCTTAAAATTTTATAAATTTGAAAATTTTTTAATGATTTTTTTTTAAAATAATGAAATTTTATTTCTTTTCATTAAAAATTTTTTTTTTATAGAATTTTTTAAAATTTTTTAAATTTTTTTCAAAATTTTTGAAAATTTTTAAAAAAAGCAAGTATAGTTTCGAAAAATTTTTAAAAAAAAACATTAAAAAAATTTTGAAAAAAATTTATGAAAATTTAAAATTTTAATGAAAAAACATGTATGTTTCGAATTTTGAAAAAAACTAGTTTAAAATTTCGACAATTCATGACAGACTATACTATGCTTGTTATAAATTTTCGACATTTATATATGACATTTTTACGAATACTTTCGAAAATTTTCATGAAAAAGTCGTCAAAAATATTCGTAAAAAAATGTCATAGTATAGAATGTCGAAAATTTTAATGAAAAAAGGCATAGTATAGTCTGTCCATTCATTTGGTGGAAAAGAAAATCAGTTTAAAATTTCGACATTTTCATGAAAAAAGTCATACTATAGTATGACTTTTCATGAAAATTGACGAAAATTTAAACTGAGTATTTTTTCCACCAAATTAATCGAAAGACTATACTATGCCTGTTTTCATGAAAATTTTCGACATTCTATACTATGACATTTTTTTACGAATATTTTCGAAAATTTTCATGAAAAAAGTCATGTCAAAACTATTCGTAAAAAAATGTCATAGTATAGAATGTCGAAAATTTTCATGAAAAAAGTCATGTCAAAAATATTCGTAAAAAAATGTCATAGTATAGAATGTCGAAAATTTTAATGAAAAAAGGCATAGTATAGTCTGTCGATTATTGGTGGAAAAAAAACTCAGTTTAAAATTTCGACATTTTCATGAAAAAAGTCATACTATAGTATTACTTTTCATGAAAATTGACGAAAATTTAAACTGAGTTTTTTTACCCCCAAATGAATCGACAGACTATACTATGCCTGTTTTCATTAAAATTTTCGACATTCTATACCTGACATTTTTTTACGAATATTTTCGACATTTTTTTATTAAAATTTTTGAATGCTATAGTATAATTTTTTCATGAAAATTTTCGAAAATTTTAAATAGTTTTTTCCCCAATGATCGAGCTATACTAGCCTTTTTTCATGAAAATTTCGAAATTTATACTATTTTTTTTAAGAATATTTTGACATGACTTTTTTCATGAAAATTTTCGAAATATTCGTAAAAAATGTCAAAGATAGAATGTGAAATTTTCATGAAAAAAGTCATGCAAAATATTCGTAAAAATGTCATAGTATAGAATGTCGAAAATTTAATGAAAAAAGGCATAGTATAGTCTGTCGATTCATTTGGTGGAAAAAAACTCAGTTTAAAATTTCGAAAAAGTCATATTAAAATTATATATAATACTGTAATTTTCTAAAATTCAAATTTTAAACTTTTTTATAAAAAACAAATATTGCGATATATTGCTGTTATGAAAATTTCGAATTTAATATGACATTTTTTTAAAAATATTTCAAAATTTTCATGATAAAGTCGTAAAATTTCGAAAAAAATGCATTTAAGAGTTAATATTTTCAAAAAAAGGCAGATATATTGCGATTTTCATGAAAAAAAATCATTTATAATTTGACATTTTCATAAAGTATACTTATAAATTTTCATGAAAATTAAAATTTTAAACAAATTTTATACCAAATGATCGAAACTTACTATTGATTTGAATTTTCGACATTTTAAAATATTTTTTTCGAATTTTATGAAAAAGTCATAAAAATATTTAAAAAATGTAAAAAAATTAAATTGAAAATTTTAAAATAAAAGAAAAAAGTCTGTCAAAATATTTTAAAAAATATCAAGTTAAATGAAATTTTATGAAAAAAGTCATATATAGTCTGACATTCATAGTGAAAAAATCTTAAAAATTTATTTCCATGAATAGACAACTATATATGCTTTTCATGAAAATTGACAAAATTTAACTGATGAATTTTTCACCAAATATTCAAGATTCTAAACAGTTCATTAAAATTTCAATATAATTGACATTTTTTTAGAATATTTGAAATTTTTCATAAAAATTTGAAAATTTAAAAAAAAATTTTTTATAAATTCGAAAATTTAAAAAAGTCTTTTCAAAATTATCACCATTCTAACTTACTCATAAAATTTTCGAAATTTTAGAAAAAAGTTTTTATTAAATATTTTTGAAATTGAAATTTTTTCATGAAAATTTTCGAAAATATAAATAGATTCATATATAGACTTTTATGAAATTTTTCATAAAAAATCATGCAATTTATACGAAAATTTTCTAGATTTTTGTCATTAATTTTTTGAAAAAAGCATAGTATATTTCGTTATTAAGTTAAAAAAAACTATTTTAAAATTTCACCTATGAAAAATATCAACTATTTATATTAAATTGATAGTAATTAACATTTTTTTACACATATTACAGACTTATTTATGAAAATTTTTAAAATTTCGACATTTATAAGAATGTTTACGAATATTTTCGAAAATTTTCATGAAAAAAGTCATGTCGAAAATATTCGTAAAAAAATGTCATAGTATAGAATTTCGAAAATTTTAATGAAAAAAGGCATAGTATAGTCTGTCGATTCATTTGGTGGAAAAAAAACTCAGTTTAAATTTTCGTCAATTTTCATGAAAAGTAATACTATAGTATGACTTTTTTCATGAAAATGTCGAAATTTTAAACTGAGTTTTTTTTCCACCAAATGAATGGACAGACTATACTATGCCTTTTTTCATTAAAATTTTCGACATTCTATACTATGACATTTTTTTACGAATATTTTTGACATGACTTTTTTCATGAAAATTTTCGAAAATATTCGTAAAAAAATTTCATAGTATAGAATGTCGAAAATGTTCATGAAAACAGGCATAGTATAGTCTGTCGATTCATTTGGTGGAAAAAAAACTCAGTTTAAATTTTCGTCAATTTTCATGAAAAGTAATACTATAGTATGACTTTTTTCATGAAAATGTCGAAATTTTAAACTATGTTTTTTTTCCACCAAATGAATCGACAGACTATACTATGCCTTTTTTCATTAAAATTTTCGACATTCTATACTATGACATTTTTTTACGAATATTTTTGACATGACTTTTTTCATGAAAATTTTCGAAAATATTCGTAAAAAAATTTCATAGTATAGAATGTCGAAAATGTTCATGAAAACAGGCATAGTATAGTCTGTCGATTCATTTGGTGGAAAAAAAACTCAGTTTAAATTTTCGTCAATTTTCATGAAAAGTAATACTATAGTATGACTTTTTTCATGAAAATGTCGAAATTTTAAACTGAGTTTTTTTTCGACCAAATGAATCGACAGACTATACTATGCCTTTTTTCATTAAAATTTTCGACATTCTATACCATGACATTTTTTTACGAATATTTTCGAAATTTTTTGTGAAAAAAGTCATGTCGAAAATATTCGTAAAAAAATGTCATAGTATAGAATGTCGAAAATTTTAATGAAAAAAGGCATAGTATAGTCTGTCGATTCATTTGGTGGAAAAAAAACTCAGTTTAAAATTTCGACATTTTCATGAAAAAAGTCATAGTATAGTATGACTTTTCATGAAAATTGACGAAAATTTAAACTGAGTTTTTTTTCCACCAAATTAATCGACAGACTATACTATGCCTGTTTTCATGAAAATTTTCGACATTCTATACTATGACATATTTTTACGAATATTTTCGAAAATGTTCATGAAAAAAGTCATGTCAAAAATATTCGTAAAAAAATGTCATGGTATAGAATGTCGAAAATTTTAATGAAAAAAGGCATAGTATAGTCTGTCGATTCATTTGGTGGAAAAAAAACTCAGTTTAAAATTTCGACATTTTCATGAAAAAAGTCATACTATAGTATGACTTTTCATGAAAATTGACGAAAATTTAAACTGAGTTTTTTTTCCACCAAATTAATCGACAGACTATACTATGCCTGTTTTCTTGAAAATTTTCGACATTCTATACTATGACATATTTTTACGAATATTTTCGAAAATGTTCATGAAAAAAGTCATGTCAAAAATATTCGTAAAAAAATGTCATGGTATAGAATGTCGAAAATTTTAATGAAAAAAGGCATAGTATAGTCTGTCGATTCATTTGGTGGAAAAAAAACTCAGTTTAAAATTTCGACATTTTCATGAAAAAAGTCATACTATAGTATGACTTTTCATGAAAATTGACGAAAATTGAAACTGAGTTTTTTATTAATTTTATTTTATTTTATTATTTGGATAAATAAATAAATAAATAAATAAATATATAAATATACGAATAAATAAATAAATAAATAAATTCTCTCCATTATTCCTGTTTCCTTTAAATAATTAATTAACAGATTGTGTGTCAGCGTACTTCAGTTATGCACTTGCATAATGTTACCAAAGATTGTCTTTATAACCACATATATGCATATGAAAGTAATATGTCTGAATATTTAATTCAGACGAAAAACGAAAAAAAAAAAAATAATAATGCAGTTCTTGTACCATTTTATATGCATTTCCTTTCACCATTTTGTAGCATGAATGTTCAAACACACCCAAACTAAATTTGAATGGTGGCCAGAGTTGAACTAAAAATCGAGGCTCTTATTTTGAAGTTATACTCGCTCAGCCAATCAGATTTCAGGTTTTTGTAACAGGAAGTGCTGATATGAAAACAAATGCGCTCCGCAACCTGACAGTAGTTACCAAACGCTTCACAATACAGGTAAACATGTCTTTCTTTCTGTCTCTATTCAATAATTTTACAACTTACAACGTGATAACATTGTTCTAACAAAAGTGTTAAGTTATGCACAGCAGAATCTGAATTATGAACTGAATACGTATTTCCAGAGTTGTTTTATAAGCTAAGACGCGTGAATACATAACTAGACGCGTGACTCTAACAGGTTATATACCAGTATGCGGGTTTTATAATGCCGCACGATACATAGCCTATTATGTATTGCATATTTTTCTTTACACAGACAGTTTTGACCACCTTCACACCAGTCATGCTGAAAGCTGTGGGACAAGTTCTGTTCTCCAGTGGGCTGCAGAACCCTAAATACACAGCACCGGAGAAGAAAGAGGTAAATGTTTCCCAGATTACCTCGTATAAAAGGACAGTAAACCTTTGGCCTGATGTTGGTTGCTCTGTTTGTCACACTACTGTGTGTGCAAGAGATGTAATGATGCAATGTTAAATCGACAATTTAGAAAATAATTTGTAAGGTATAACTCAAGCTTTAAACGATTCCACTCTTTTTGAATGTGGGCATTTTCTACTTGTCTCTGTTTTTATATCACCATGAATGGAGTATTTTGGGGCTTTAAACTGATAATAGGACAAAATAAGTCATTTGAGGACGTCACCTTTGACACTGGGAACTTAAATTGAAAGATTAGTCGATCAACAGAATATTAATTGGTTCTGAAAAATCAATTAACCATTTATTAAGTTAAAGTGCCGATCATTTACCGGTTCCAGCTTCCCCACTGTGAGACTTTGCTGCTATTCTTTATTGTATTTCATTTTAAACTCAGTGTCTTTTAGACTGTCAAACAAAAAAAAGACATTTGCAGATGTCACCATGAGATATTGTGATGGGTGTTACATCATAATCTGTGACCTCTTAGATTATGTTACTCCTTATGTTATCACTCCTCACAATGTGTGTGACCATATCTTAAAGGTGCCATTGATAAAATTCAGCCACTAGATGTCTCCCTCCGTTGTTCCATTGCATTTACTTCACAACAAGTTGTTGCCAGGAACCTACCATCAGGCCATTTATCTTTTTTTTTTCCACACTAACTGACGACCCAGAGATACCACTTGATACCAACGTTGTTTTACTGTTAGGCTCACAAGCCTTGTTAGAAATGGCACATAGAAACACAGCCAAAATTCCTGATCAGTTCATAGAATGTGGTGTAACATGGGCATTTTTAGTTTCTCACATTTTATTCATTTAATGAGTGTGTGCATGTTCAGGTGGGGCAAGACTATGAGATCCGCACCTACCATGCCACCAAGTGGATCAGCACCTCTCTGAGTGGCATGCAGTGGGATGAAGCCATGAGCACTGGCTTCCGCAGGCTCTTCAGCTACATTCAAGGCAACAATCACAACAGTGAGTTTCATCCGTTTTGTTCTTAAAATGCAACATGGCACTATGTATGGTGAAAAAACAAAAACAAAAAAAACAGGTACAGTCTGATCTAACTTTATTTTGTTGAGACTTCTGTGTTGAAATGTTTTGAGGCTTTTATTTTGTGGTGTTGTAAAACACGCGTCATGTAAAGCCATTATAACACAATCACTCAGGTGAGTAATGTTCAGATGTTGCAGAATGAAGTTATGGATAACTTTGGCGTGAAGACAAGAGAGTCGATGAATAAATGCAAGAGTCGATGAAAAAGTGCACTTTAGTTCTTGCTCAGCAGTTTGTAACGGCACCGCTGCCTTTGTCTTACTCAGCAGTTTACACCGGCGTTATTTATGAGAATATATTGTTTGTGCTGTTGACTACTGAGGTCTGCAGTGTACGGAGAGTGTGATGTTTAAACCGGCTGTTTAATCTTCTATCATCATCTGCCAAACATTGTGGAGATATGTCCACCATCTGTTCGGGTATCTTTGATCCACCAGCTGGCAACCGAGGGTTTGTTCAGCAAATGTAATATCTGTGCGATCTGTGTGATTACACGACAGACCAATCCCCAACCTTTTTCTTTTTTTTTTCTAAAATGTATTATTATTCTTTGTTTCCTCAGAGGTGAAAGTGGAGATGACGGCTCCCGTGACGTGCCGCGTGGACCCCGGAGCCGGCCCCGCGTGTGAATCTCAGTTCACTGTATCCTTCTACATCCCAGAGGAGCATCAGGACAATCCACCTGAGCCGAGCGGCCCAGACGTGTTTGTGGAGCACAGAAAGGAGTTCACCGCTTATGTCAGGTAGAGTACAACCTTGACCCCAACTGATTATACATTTAATTGCTAATTCAAGGTGATATTGTGTGTGAAAGTGTCAAAATGAACCCTGCAAGTCTTTTATATTTATGTTTTTTGTTTTCCCCAAATATCTCCAACTGATTGCACACATCATAACAAAAAAAAAGTAGTTACAAGAGAATTGCTAAATGAAGACTTACAATCCCAGATATGCAGAATTTAATCTTAGATCCTTCTCTTGTCCCTTCTTCCAGGACATTCGGTGGTTTCTCTAATGAGAAAATGAAGCGCGAAGAGCTCCTGAAACTTATGGAGAGCCTGCAGAGAGACGAAGTCCAATACCTAGACAAGCCGTACTACGCAGCCGGGTATGACAGTCCATTCAAACTCACCAACCGCAAGAACGAGGTCTGGGTCCTCAAGAAGGAGAAGGAGTAGGAGGTCTAAAGGTCGCGCAACACTCGGCCCACTACAACTGTCAAATAGTCCTGTTTTAAAAGAAAAAAAAATAGATGATTATTTCATAACACTCAGCACTGCAGTTATAAATGTCCAAAAAGGGAAACAAAATCATTGCTATTATAGAAGTCTGGTGAACAAAATGGAAGTTTTAAAGGTCATACTGACGAGTAGTGACGACCAACATTTTATATACATTTTGTATATTGTGGCTTTATTTCCTTTGAATGAAGGTTACTGATTTATAGACTCACTGAAAGTCTTGACAAAGAGACCAAACACATGATTACAAGTGCTCTAAGAGGTCATCATAAACAAATAAACCTTGAGGAAAAACTGGATACAGTTGGACAATATCTCCAGCAGGTGGAGCCAAGTAGTTTGGAAGCATTTCATGACCAAAACCAAAAGTGCCTGTTTTTTTTTTTTTAATGAATGACTTGTTGAAAATACACTAATTTGCTAATTGTTTTTCATTCGGTTATTCTTAAAAGTAAAAAAAAACTAACATTGTGGTACCTTTAAATATGTTTTCACCTAAACATTAATATAAGAAGACAGGCACACAAGATATGTGTGCAGGATGAAGAAATGAAGGAGAGGTTCATATGTTTTCGAGTCTGCCTTAAAGCAATAATCGTTCTGTTCCGGCTGCTAAGAGATTGTTTGATGATGGGGGGACAAAATCCACAGTCCTCTATCGGTGTACAAATACACTCTCTAAGTTGAGCCAAAATCAATACGAGGCTTTGACAGTCAGAGTTAGTGTAGTTAAGCATGTATCTTCCAAATTACAGGAAACAATGTTTGTGAAAACACAAAGAAGCACTTTTGTATAATTTTTAAGACTCTCTTTGCAGCCAGTTTGAACAGGAAATAGTGATTACAGCGACCAATAACACTTTCATTGTACAAATGGGCACGCTAGTGTTGTGTTAAGATAAACTTGAAAAAAAATGTGAACCTATCCTTTAACTTTGTAGGTCACCTGCAAACTGTGACAGCAGGTTTTATCTCCTGTCAGTCGGTGTTCCTGCTGTGAAGGAGACTCTGGCTGCCTGCCTGCCAAAATGTTGGTGAATCTCAGTTAATCTGATCTCAGACCTCACTTACTGTCAACGCCATCACGCTCGTTATGATGAGCGCCTGAGTCATTGTAAATCTGGACCAGTCATACCTGCATCACTCAAGTTTCAGCAACAAAAATAATCATCCCTCTGATGAATTAATGTGTGCAGTTACCTGCCTGCTTTGTTTAACAAAGAATGACAAGCTAACATAAACATTATGCCCTTAAATCTGAGTTTACTGAGTTTTACACATTCATTAACTGGTTCCCAACCGGTGGTCCCAACCCCCCACTAGGGGTCGCCAAAGCTTCACAGGGGGGGGGGGTTCGCGTGATTTTATGGGATGTAAAACAACTTTTTTGGCCTATATCTCAGCATTTCATTCATTTCTATTAATTTAAGGAAAAAGGTTGGGAACCACTACATTAAATCATATTAATCATCATATTTAGAGCTCATGATGTACTAGAGATTGTGTGTGTTTAATCCTGAAGAAGGGATACTATACATGCTACTTGATGAGGGAATGATGAAAGAAGCACTGCACTGATGAATGAATCATGGGGGATATTACTTCCCTCTAAATGATGTTTAAGAATGTAAAATGTATGATGTCATCAATAATAAATATGCCTCATATGATTGAATATTCAGATAATTTAACACCTCCATCTTCACTGTATAATTATGTTTAAGTCGTCCCTATTTCATGATGGGATTTTTTAATGTATATCGAATCACAAAGAGCTGAAAGCTTCAGTGTGAGTTGTTTATCTGATCTGTAGTGGATACAGTTCAGGCTGTCCTCCACACTCTGATCACCGTGACCTTTTGTCAGCCGGGTGAAATCCTCGACTACAGTTCACTTCGCCCTTCATCCTCTCTCACCTTCATCCTCTCGCCGTCAGACTCACGTCTGCTGAGTCATTCTTTTTATTTGTGGCAGAATTGTTCCCAATATCATGTTCAGACGCTCAGCAGAAATGACATCTTTTTTTATCCTCTCAAAACACACACACACACACACACACACACACACCCCGCCTGTTGTTCAGCAGTCAGATCGATCTCATTGGCCGTGCTCAGTGAGGTGAAACATTGCTGCGGAGAGGGAAATTGTATAATGAGGGCGGCTCGCTGTTTTATTCCAAACACCAGTCGTGTATTTTAATTTTATCTTCCCCCTCCAGCCTGGTGGAGACCTGAGTCAGGAGATATGTAAAATACTTCCATGACAAAACTCATTTTCTGGTGACAGAGAACCTGGACTGGTACAATATTTTTGTTGCAGTTTTTTTTTTTTTACAAGAAATGTGTTTATTACGTGTTTTTCTTTGATTTTTATTAAGGTTCCAGTTTTTTCAAATTTGACTGACTTAATTGCATATTTATTTATTTATTTGTTTGATTATATATTAATATCAAGGCTGAAACTCACAATGACTGAATAATATCTATTCTACTCCTGGACTGTCCACTGTGTTCAAGTCAATACTGTCTCATTTGTAGTATGCAGAACCTTTACTTAATACCGCAGTGTAGAAATACTCTGCTACAAGTAAAAGTCCTGCATTCAAAATCTTACTTAAGTAAAAGTACAAAGTATTAGAATCAAAATTAAAGTATCAAATGTAAAAGTACTTATTATTATGCAGAATGGCCCATGTCAGATTAACATATATTCTATTATTGGATTATAATTATTGATGCATTACTGTATACATCACATTAATATTGCAGCTGGTTATGGTGTGGCGGCAAATTTTAAATACTTAACTTCTGGGCAGCTTAATCTACAATAATATATCCTAATTTATTAGTTGATTCAGGTTATTAAGTAAGGGATAATGTACAGCGAGCCGGTCATTTCACAACAATGACCCGCTAGCTGTACATTATCCTGCTTATTACACTGCTACTTACTTAATAACAGACCGCCGTGATTGACCAATCAGATCGAGTATTCAACAAAGCTGTGTAATAATATATCGTAATGTATTAGCTGATTCAGATTATTAATACAAAATATAAATCTGTTAAGTAACTAAAGCTGTCAGATAAATGTAGTGCAGTAAAAAGTACAATATTTCCCTCAGATATGTAGTGGAGTAGAATTATAAAGTAGCAGAAAATGGAAATACTCAAGGAAAGTACCTCGAAATTGTACTTAAGTACAGTACTTGAGTAAATGTACTTTGTCACATTACATCACTGCTCATTTGTCACTTCATATTACACTGAGGGTCCTGAATATAAGAGGAGGGGGGGAAGCGTTGAGGTGTCAATAGTGTGATTATGGCTGGGAGGAGTTTGTATTGATTCCTGTCTGACAGCCAGATGGACGCGGCGTCAGAGAGCAGGTGACTCTGCTGTCAGTGTTTCTGCTCCCTTGGGAACGCAACACTCGGCGTGCCGAGGCGTTGAAAAGGCAGCGAGGTCCTGCGGGGGAATGTTGAGAGGTTTCAGTCGTGGTCCACGAAACTGTGCAGCCGCTCTGCAGTCAGTGGAAAGGTCTATTATGGGCTGTGATTCAGTGTGTGTCCCCTAATAGGATGTCCAGAAGGAGACATAACTGATGACCCCGCTGGGGAGGAGGAGGAGGAGGAGGAGGAGGGGTGAACGTCTGGAGCTTTCCAGATGACGGACGAGTGTGGGTGCCATGGCGACGGCTCTGCTAATGAGGCTGTGATTTGGGGTGCCGGGCTGGCAGATGACCGTGAATCACACAAACAGAGAAATGACACAGAAAGCCGCTCTTTAAATATCACCTTGTTTTTATTACACAGACGTACACAAGCAGCTCCACTCCCACTACTTCTTCTTCTTCTTCTGTCCGCCCGTCTTTTCACAAGCTCTCTGCGATTGAGACGTTTTTCCTGTCGCGAGACGACAAGCCCCGGGCAGCCCCAACACCAAGTGCTCAATCATGGCCGGGGCGGGAGCTGGGAGACACACTTTGGTCACAGGTGATTAAGCCACAGGGTGCTACGGCTGTCAGGAGGTTATTAAGTCTCACGCCTGTCACCTCGGTTTATGACTCTAAAGAGACCACATTTACTCAGCTGGGAGCACCAGCGTTGGGCTTTGCATGACTCAGGATTAAGGGCAGTACAAGGCTTTAGCATACATATTGACGTTATTGCATTTTTTTTGTTACTCTGAAGCACCTTTTTAAAAAAGAAAGAAATGGCGTGGTGGGATCAGCGTAGTAAATGTGGCCCTCCTAACCCTCACACCGTGACTCCGATCGCGGACACCTTTCGCAGCCCTGCTATGTGAAAAATAAATAACCTACAAAAAAAGGAAACCACTCCCTTCCAGCAAAACACAGGGCTCTAAACAATGTACAGTCTTTGAAAATAAGTCAAAATGTTACTTAAAACTCCTTTCTCTATGTATTTACATACAGAATCATATAAAACTGCAAAAAGGATAAGCTTAGCAGAAAGGTCAACGGCATTATAGAAATCATTTAAAGCCCTAAAAAGCTTCTAGAAGGTCTCGGCAAACGTAGCGACGACTATGGACCGTCCGTACGCGGGGGGTCAGACAAGCGGTCACACACTCTCAGATTGTGTTCACTTCCAGATTCAACAGATTCATTTCTCAGCTCTTTGGTAACCACTAAAAGACCTGGACAGTAAAAATAAGCTTTTCTTCTAATGTCATTTCTTTACATTTATAGATTCATACTTAACTCCCAAACACGTCATGACATCACTTGTTTATTAAAACAATCTTTAAAACATAGTCACAAAGAAAAAGACCTATGCAAAGTGCAAAAAATCTACAAACTAAAATTCAATTAATAGATGTTTTATGAGCCTTTTTTTTTTAATAGAGTAAATTTGCTGTTTTGGTTGAGTCTTTTTTTTTTTTACACTCGACAGTTGTTTACTTCCTGGCCGTCACTAGGTGGCAGCGCTGAGCTCTCTGCACTTCCTACGAACCACTGAACATACCCGCTCTGCAAACTTCAACCTCTGACCTAAAGAGCAGAAAGCAAAACCTGGCGGCGATAACCGTGGCTGACGTTGTACCGTGGAGCTCTTTTTGTTGTACCACGTCCTCGGGGTTCTTTCCACAATATTATGGGCTGTTTTGAAGCCAACACTTGCAAAGCCGTGGTGCTCTCAAACACTTTCCAGAGCCAACAGACAGAAGCAGAAGCTGAGAAGATTCAAAAGACGAACGGTCCAGCACGCCTCTACATCCCCACTCTTTCCATCCAACTGCCCGGCTACGTCGCACCACAGCAGCAAAGTTACAACTCGTGACTTCTCAACTCCTTCGATTCACCTTAGTTTACCATCTTAAACCTCGTCCTTCAAAGGAACTAAGGACAAAATGAAGTTTTAAAAAAAAAAACAGCAAAACAAATGGAAAACAAAACTAAGAACACCAGGCGTAAAAAGAAACGCTATTCTTTTAACACAAAGGGTGAGTCACCAAACGAAGGACAGAGTGAGAATCATGAAAAGCTGCAGCAGAACCAGTTCTCCACTTCAGACTAAATTCAGCCCGGTCCAAGACGGGGCGACCTTTGACCTCACATCAGGACCCGACATGTCCGCTCCCTCAGAGGCAGCGCCGAGGGGGGTGGGGCTCAGGAAGGTGTCTCTAGAGGGCCTCCTATTGGCTCCTCTTCCTGCCCCCTACCTGCTTATGATGAGTGAGTTCAGCTCCCCGTATATAAGGGGGCGGTCCTTGCTCTTTAACTTCTGCTCTCTTCAGATAAAGTGCCGTTGGAGTTATTGAGTACGGGGAGGGTCTGAGCCGCGGGCGCGGACAGACTCTCCGCAGTGTCTCCGTACTCGCTCTCAGCCAGCTCCCCCTCGCGCTCGCAGATTACTGTCATTGGGCTGCTGAGGATTCGGCTGCGCGCGTTGTACTTGCTGCTGGCAGCGGAGGGCGGCGTGCGCGAGCGCCCGTACTTAAACCCGCTCATTGAATAGGACGACGAGGTCGGCGAGGACAGAGCCAGGGCCTCGTAGCGGCTCCACTCGTCTGCTGCCCTCTTGCCGCGGCTGGGGGAGCTGCAGGGGCTGTGTGACGAGGGTGAGGCGGCGGGGGAGTCTAACGCCGACTCCGAGTACGGCCTCTGGGAGCGAGGGTCGGTGGAGCGGAGCATCTCCGTGGCCGACATCCTGAAGCTGGTCTCCGAGCGGCTGCCCTTCTTCAGGAGAAGGGCCTTGAAGGTGTCGCTGCTGGTGGAGGACTTGCGGAGGTTGCGCTGGATGGAGCCTGACTGGCGGGGCAAGGAGGACGCCGTACCTGGGGACAGCGTAACTGGGGACGCCACACCTGGGGACGCCACACCTGGGGACGCCACACCTGGGGACACCATACCTGGTGACACCATAACTGGGGACCCACCTGTCGGGGTGAGGGGTGGAGACTGTGGGTGGCTCCCAGCCCGGGACTTGTCTTCCTCAGACTCCTTGCGACCCAGCACCTTGCGCTTCGACCTAGGATGAGATATGGATAACCAGATTAGCGACATGCTTGTAGAGATTCTGCAAAGGGAGTGAGTGCAAGCAGGGTTATTGAATTTGTAAAAAGTTGAATAATTTAAGAGTAATTAAATGTTGAACTGATGGAAGAGCAAGAAGAAATGCAAGAGTTGGGGGCAGTTTTGTCAGGTAACAACAACAACAACAACAAATCCAATTATTCAAATTGAAAATTACGCTGCAGCGTATGGGATTTCATATAACAGAGCAGGAAGCAGCCTTCGGTAGACTGCTCAACCCAGCCTTGTGAATGTTTCCGTGTTGTCGTAGCTAAAAAAAAAAAGAAAAAAGATCGCACTTAATACTTGGCCTACACGCCTCAATCTTTGTCCCATATTTGCCATATGTCACCACTGCCCCCAGCAATCATGCGTCACAGCGCGAATCTTAAAGAAGTAAACCAATCGGGGAGCATTGAGTGGCGTGGATGCTCAAAAAGAAAGGGAGGGCAATGAGAAGAAGAAGAGTTATACATTTTCGTTAAAGAAATCCAATGAGTTTTCTTACAGGAAAAGCTGCAGACGCTGCAACTCTGCAGGAAAGCTCAGCACAATGAAATTAATCAAAAACACAAACTGGGAAAAGTGCCCAAAGCAGTTTTAATCACACAAGGACGATCCAGCCTCCTCTCGACGGGGGGTATCAGAGTGGTTGACTGCACCACTCAGCCTACACGGCCTTTAACTCCTGCACCAAAGCATAGCAATAAAGCTGCAACTGGCAGAATACAGCGTATTAGGGCTAGCAGGGGAAACAGCCTTATTAATCTGGGGTCCAAGGGGGGGGGGGGGGCTGCGCTGTGGGATTACTGTTGCTAATCCAATGGCAGGAACAAGGCTTGCTAATTAAAAGGGAAGGGACTACTTGCCACTTCGCACCTCTCTAGAAAGGTTGCACCCACCCACTGCATGCCCCCTCTGCACAAGGAGGGAGAGAAGGAGGAGACAGAGATGATTAAAGGCATGAACAGTACAGATTTCTGTGATAAGGGAGAGCCATTTGATGCTAAAAGTAAAGGGAGCAGTGAGGGACGCAGTGAGACAAAATCCTTAATCCTCAGATTAGATCTACAGAAAAGAAATTCTAGCACAAATAAGATGTGGAGAATATACTTGTGAAGGTCAAATGAGAGGGAGAACTAGAGAGAGCTAGAAAGAATGCAAAATATGTGTCTGTGCCCTAAATTCAACCTCCGTCTAGCGTCCCCCATGTGAGCTCCCTCGCCACATTAGCCCATCCGCATTACGTAAGACTTTTCTCACACACATTCACACGTGCATACACTCACTACACCTGAAGTCAGTCAACCGAGACGGCTCCACACTGAGCTCACGGTTTGTTAAATTCACAAATATATACGGCCACACCGGAGAGGCAGTGACACCAATCTCGCTTATAGGAGGTAAACAAGGCTGCGATTTAAGGCACAGCTCGATCGATTTTCTTTCCCTTGGCCGTACATTACATTTGGTTTGGAGGATCTCCCTCCGGACAGCTTGTGTTTTATGCTGCAGCTGTGAAGGCATTTCATTCGGGGGTTTTCATCATGCTCTGTTTTCCCAGAGTGAGAGGGGGGGGGGGGGACAAGACGGGGAACGTGGAGGTGAAATGACAAGAAACAAAGGTATTGAACAGGTGAGAAAGGGGAGAGGAAATGTGTCAGAGAGGTGAAGAAGGAAGAGTTGGGGAGACGGCAAGAGAGTCGCCATCAAAATCTCAAAGAGTATAAATTAGGGCTGTCAAAGTTAACACGATAATAACGCGTTAACGCAAATTTGTTAACGCCACTAATTTCGAAAGCTAGAGTGAAGATACCGGCAGCATATGAAACTAGAAAACCTGAGGAATCCATTGATATAACGATCCAAACTTGTGCTAAATTTTGTCGAGGAAAAACGGTCATAGTCAAGTCAGCACACTGACAGTTGTTGCCTGTTGGACTTGAGTTTGCCATGTTATGATTTTAGCATATTTCTTATGCTAAATGCAGTACCTGTGAGGGTTTCTGGACAATGTTTGTCATTGTTTTGTGTTGTTAATTGATTTCCAATAATAAATATATACATACATTTGCATAAAGCAAGCATATTTGCCCACTCCCATGTTGATAAGAGTATTAAATACTTCACAAATCTCCCTTTAAGGTACATTTTGAACAGATAAAAAATGTGCGATTAATTTGCGATTAACCACGATTAACTATAGACAATCATGCGATTAATCGCGATTAAATATTTTAATCGATTGACAGCCCTAATATTAATTTGAAGGCTTACATTCCAATGTATTTAACTTTCTCAAACGGATTTCAATTTAATGACATATGATGTTAAGAGCCCCACTTTTTTTGCAAATAAACTCTTAATTTCTTCATGTGATTATGTGAGCTCATTCTTCTTCGCAGCTGTTGATTCCTCTCATTTCGACAGCACCGCCAGGAGTCCATTATCACGTCCCACTTATCAAAAAATCTGTGAAATGATTCTATATGTCCGATACGAAGGAGGTGCAAAGGAGGAGGAGGAGGAGGAGGAGAGCAGCAAAGCAAGTGGTAAACAAAACACAATCCCACTGTGAGGTTTACGCACACATGCTGCTTACACAATCCCGACGTCCAATTAAACTGCACAATAAATCGCACTTGCACACGTGACGCGTGCGCCATAAATACATCGACAATCTGTCGCCGGCAGAAATAAAATCCCGTGAAATGAAATCCTGTGATGCTCAAGAGAACTCCGACTGCCGCCGCACGTGACCGTGAAACACAAACTGGCGGGCTGCATGAGAAATTTATGTGTGCTCCCCCCCTTTGAAGCACGGGAGAACGTATGCAATATATATCAGCGTGAACAAGGAAAGAGATAGATGGAAACAGAGAGAGAGGGAGAAAGAAAGAAGACAAATCTCTCCGGTGGCCTCTAACCTAGATTAGGACCCGAGGGTGTCGAGTAGTTAAATAATGGATGAAGAAACCGCCTTTTTTTTTTCTCCTGCTGAGAACGAGCAACGCTAACGTGACTTCACTAACACAGATGCCTCGATAAACATGTGACTACTGACTCATTTTTTTGCTTGTTGAATCAGAACAGAAAGAGCCACTCTGGGCTGGGAGACTCCAGAGACCAGCAGCTATTTGACAGATGTGTATGCTTGCAGATGGGACATCGCTGGGTAAAGTTATGACTGAGAGGTGGAGGGCAGAGGATGAGGAGGAGGAGGAGGAGGAGGAGGAGGAGGAGGAGGAGGAGGAGGAGGGGGATTTCAGGGTGATAACGTTGTGGTTTATGAGGGGGTGAGAAAGAGGGATGCTGACAGAGAAAGAGGGGGGGAAGGTAGAGAGAAAAACAAACAGAGAGACAAAGTACTGGAGATGATATAAACCAGCTCAGTGGAATAAAATTATACATCAGGAGTTTGAAGCAGGTCAGGAGCAAAGAAGTTGGAGTGGATGAAGAAGAGAGACAAGAGGCGTAAATGCATCGTGGTACCTGTGAATGGCGGCAAAAAGGTCCTCGGTGGTTCGGGGCCGCGTGGGAGTCGGGGTCACCATGTTCCCCTCGGGGTTGGCTGACGGGGCCGGAGACGATTCGGCCGCGCCGGAGTAGAACACCTCACCTGAGACACACAGTTAACAAGAGAGTAAACACACACACACTTCGGGTTGACTCAGTACAACACACATGAATCTGCCATCCCGTCGCATTAACCTGGCCGTCTATGAAATCTGAAGTGGTACGGAGGAGGTGCCGGACTGTCTCCTTACATTCTCTCTCTGTCTCTAGATTGTCCTTCTCTTTTCTTCTCCTCTTGTTCAGCCTCTTTCCTCCTCCTCCTCCTCCTCCTCCTCCTCCTCCTCCTGTCAACCTCCGCGCTCACGTCTGCGCTCCGACTGCCTGAGCCGCTGCGGGCGGTGACTGTCTCACTTTACGCCCTCCCCTCCATCCCCTTACCAGATCTGTTCCCCTCCCCTCCGATACGATGGAGCCCCTCCCCCCCCCCCACCCCCTTCCCTCCAACCACGAAAAGCATTTACCCCCCCCCCCCCCCCCTTACCTCAGAGAGAGAAGAAGGGATAGAAAGAGAGAGAGAGAGGGGGGCTGAGTAGGACAGACTGAGGAGGAGAGATTAACAGTTCAGAAGAGGAAAAGGCAAAAATGGATATTTGGATTTGGAGGACGGATGGTGGAGAGAAGTCAAATAGACAGTGGAGGCTGAGGTGTGTGTGTGGAAGGGAGGGGAGGGGGACACAGAAAAAGAGCAATGCGGGAAAAACGAAGGGACAGTAGCCACAAGAGATCTCTGCATTTAAAATGTAGAAGAGAGGATGCATTCGGGAGGCTGCAGCAGTGCTGTTCCAGCGATAAGCCGTCTCTCCTGTGCTATTTTCACAGTTTTCAAATCTTTAAAAGGCTTGCGGTTTGTGAAGTTCAGAAGGCAAAATGAATTTCACAGCTGCCTGAGGAGCTGGCCGCACAGCCAGCAGGCACTACTAACCATACAGGATTATAGTAATGAGCTTAACTAATGAGTAAATGGAGATTTTGACTCATTTCAAATGAGTGTTCTCCCTTCACCAACTTTGATTTGATGATAACAAAACATGATAAAAATAAAAATGTATTTCAATCAGACTCACCAGCGTCGTCCTCCTTGGAGCTGATGGATCCAGTCGTGCTACTTGTCCCATCTCCCTCCTCCTCTTCCTCTTCATGAGCCTCTCCATTGGTATATAGTCCATGGTCAAGACTGGCAGAAGCAGAAATGTAGAACTCGTCCTGGGCTACTCTTGATGTTTCTCTGCTTTCTGCTAGAAGCTCGGAGCTCTCCGGAGTTTCCTCTTCCTCCTGTTGCTCACTTTTACTTTCTTCTTTCTTTATTTGCGGCGCGTCTACTTGGTCTTCTATTTGCGACAGGTTGGTTGTATCGTCATGCGGAGTTGGAAGCTGTTCATTGATCGGTTGGGGGTTAAATGGAGGGACAAAAAAGATTTTGGGTTTCTTGCGGACGACTGGGGGTTTCTGTTTGACAGGAGAGCTGTGGGAGCTCCGTGGGGGACTGGGCGAGGATTCCCGTCCTTCGACTTTTTCTTTTCCATTTAAGTAAACCTGATCCTCGGCTTTTCCATTCATGACCGGTGTGTCATCTGTGAAGTCTAAAGACAGCTCTTCTAAGAGCTTTGACACAGGTGATGGCGAGGAGTTACGTGAATCTTCTTCTGGGGAGCCGTTTGACAGGTGTATCACAGTGGGATGCTCCAGAGAGTGAGACTTCTCCGGCGTCTCGGGCTTTAGACCCTGAAGGAGGTCCACCCCTGTTTCCCGAGCTTTGGTGTGCTCCGGTTCGCCGTTAATCTCCTTCTCCGGCCGTCTAACGGAGCGGAGCTGAACGCTCTGCAGCGCAAACGGGGTGATGAGGGGCTTAGGGGACTTTGTAAGGCTGTCGGAAAGAGCCGGTTTGGGAGCATCTCTCACTGCCTTCACAAAAGATGGGGAGGAGGACGGTGGGACAAAAGCAGGCAGTGGAGGAGGTGGAGGGGGCCCCAGGGAGGGGACGGGAGGGGGAGGTGGAGGGGGAGGACTGAAGCTCCCATTGAAGGATGAACTGGGGTGGATTAGCATTTCAGGGGATGGAGGGGGAGGAAATTCTGGGGAGGTGGAGCAAGCAGGGGGTGGACCCTGTGGAGTGGTTGGTAACCGGGGAGCTGGCGGAGGAGGAGGAGAGCCTGCACTGGAACATGGCGGTAGAGGGGGAGGGAAGGGTGGAGGAGGGCTGAGAGGGGTGGTGGGAGCTGAGGAGGAGGTGAGGGGCAAGGGTGGAGGCGGCGGAGGAGGAGGTCCGGAGCTTTTGAGTGAGTCCGAGGTGTTGGAGGAAAGGGAGGTGGAAGAGGAGGACATGGAGACAGAGGAGAGGAGAGAGGACTTTCTTTCGGGGACTTTGGGCTTGGGCCGCCCGCCCGAGGGAGACATGGACCTGACGAACGAGGGCACTGGGGTTCCGGCTGTGGGGGTGTTGGACTGGCTGGAGTAGCCGCTCGACGGGGAGGTCAGCCTGTGCACCCTGTCCGGTGAGGAGGTGGACATTTTGGGCTTCACTGCGACCCCTCCCTCCTGGCCTGGAGCTCCAGGGGCCTCGCCGTTGTTGAGAATCTCACCTCCGTTCTGTAACTCTCCCGGGTGAGCACCGGCCGACATGTTATCCGCGGCGTGTGCCGGAGGGGACGGTGCCCTCTGGTCACCGTGGTTACGAGGGTAGTCCATGTAGTAGCCCCAGGAATCAGCGTATTCCGAGCGCAAGCTGCTGGTGTCACTGTGAGCGGGCGTCACATGGCAGAGCGAGTACACGTTGGACGCACCGCCACAGTTGGCGTTGGCTCCTAGCGACGCCGCGGAGCTGCCCGCGCTGACGCTGCTCTGACTGCGCGGCCGTAGCACCCAAGGGTCGTCGTAGTCGCTGCTCGGGCTGTGAGAGGGCGAAGACGGTGAAGCCCCTTTTCCTTTCCCTCCTCTCAGCCCCATCTGTAGGCTCTGCTGCAAGCTGGCGATCAGAGTCTCGTTGAGCATCGCCGCGTTTGGCTCCTTAGCGCCGCCGATGGCGCTGACGCCCCCGAGGGGCTTTTTTGCAGAAGTCTTGCGCCTGAGAGAGTCCGTGCGAGCCGGGGGCAGCGGAGGCTTCTTGGACTTGCGGAGGGAGATGCTGCGGGACAGCGAGCGGTCGCTGTACACGCTCCCGGAGTCTTCCTGATTGGCCATCTCGCGGCACTCGTACATGCTATGCCTGGTGGCCCGTCCGGGCGCCGCGCCTTGCCCGCTGCCGTGGCTGCGAGAGCGCAGGCCCGAGTCCATGTGCATGGAGGTGTAGTATCCGTCGTTGTCTTGGGAGTAGAGGGAGCTGGAGTCGGTGGTGGTCCTGGAGGAGTGATCCAGGCTGCTGTACAGCTGGTTTATGGGAGTGGAGCAGCTGGAGGTCAGCGTGCGGTGCGGAACCACCACGTTTTCCGGCGTGTCGTAGATCCACTGCTCCTCTGGCAGACAGGATGGCGGCGTGGGGGCCAGGGTGCTGTGGCTGTGCATGCTGCTGTCCGAGTGCCCTGACTCGCTGGCCGGTTTTGGGACTACCAGGCCGCCGTCCTGTGGCGTGTGAGTCGGGGTAGAGGTGGCCAAGGCGGGGCAGGTGGAGCTGTGGGTGAAGGCTGTTGGACTGGAGATCATGGTGTTGGTGGAGGAAGCCAGACTGAGCGGTCGAGCTGTGTGGTAAGCTGAGGCCGGGGAGGTTTTGAGGGTGATGACCTCAGAGGAGCTAGACAGGGTGGCGTTGGGGATGACTGAGGTGGAATAGGCAGCATGTGGGGAGACCACACATGCTGGACCACCACCCCAATCGCTGGCATGCGTCCCCCTGAACTCCTGAGACTTGGGCCTGGGCAGGGTGCCCGTCCTCGGGGCACTCCTCATGTGCACCACCGTATCGTCGACCCGAAGCTTCCCAATCTGCCTCTGAGGTGTGGTCTGCTCCTCCGACTTGATGGGGGTGCTGCTACAGATGGGGTCGGCACTGAGGGACACCCTGGCGCCGTGTCGGGGCAGACTGTGAAAACGGGAAGGATCTCTGTTAAACTGCGGCAGCATCAAGATCCCAGAGCTGTCGCTGCTCGCGATGGATATGCTTCCCGTCGAGGAGGAAGCGGAGATGCCGGCCATTTGAGCAGCGATTCCCTGTCCTCGCTGAGCCCGGATTCTTCTCATGGACGGGGGTACGATCTTTATTTCTTCTGTCTGGCAGCCGGAGTCTCTGGTCTCTGAACGCCGGAGCGTTGAGTTGACGCTCCCGACTCTGCCCAAGGTGGAGTACTGTCCCGGGATGAACATGGAATGCGGCCGGAGCTCTCCGCCGCGTGCTTTCGCTGCTGTCAAAGGAAGAAAGAAAAAAGTGCGATTGGTCAAATCACCTTGTTTACTCTTCTTGCACCACAACCACAACCCTTCTCTTTCCTCTCTACGACTTCTTCAGCAACAATGCCTTCTGTGCTCTTCTGGCTGGACTGTTAGATAAACTGCGGTCACATGGAAGCTAATTAATTTGATTTAGCTGTAGCCCTCTCATGCGTTAATAACTTCTGGTCTTCTTCATTAAGGGAGGAAAGGGTATGAAGGGAGACAGTGAGACTCCCTGCTATGCTTCCCCTCCTATTCTGGCTCTGGCTCAGTCCGATAGAGAAGCGAACAATACCCGGGGTCCAGGACAAGCAGCTGACAAGGTACGAGGGCAGCCAACAAAAACATACGTGGACACGAACATACACGGTGTTGACATGGTCATGCACTGTCATACACGACAGAATATGCAGATACACATAAGAGACGAGGACAAAACGCAGGAAATGCAGCTATCACAAAGACACACACGCACACACCGAACATACCGGCTTGTAAACAAACAATTTGAAGAATGAGTTGTAAAAACGGGAGATGATGTCTAGTGTGTCTCCCATCTGTGGCGCCTCTCCTGTTGATGCTCGTATCCCAAATCATACACACACACACACACACACTCTTGCGTCCTTTCTTCTCCCTCCTCGCTCTCCCTCTAAACCACACATACACTCTCTCCCTCCTTTGCTAAAAGCTGGAGTGACAGCTTGGCTGCTGTTGCTGCTGCGATAGATTAAGCTGCAGGTCTACTTCGCAGGCAGCTCTTGTGCGAGGAGAGGGAGGGATGAAGCGCTGGGACAATTACCCCGGCCCAGTAATCATGACATTCAGAGGCTGTCGTCAGCTGGTCACTAACCAGACTTTAAAGCTCCTTTTCCTATCAGCCCCGGAGATCTTATCGCACAGAGAAATGACATTCTCCTTAAACACTGCTACAGCGCAGGGGGACGTGTAAATAAACATCAGCCATGCGGTGCGTCAGCACAGCACAGTGTCAGCTTAGTAAGCTTAGTGCTCGCTTAACACCCAGCTCAGCTCAGTATGGGACCAGTAGGGAAACTTCATATTTGTTATTTAGCCATCATCTGTTTGGAGGGTCATATGATCTGAAAATGCCGAAGGTTGTGGGGACTTGTGGGCGATCAGTGGCCCATTGTCTCGTAATCAGCACATGTTGGTAAGTAAGTAAGACACACATGCTAAGATTATCAATATGGCCCCAGGATTAAAGGCGCAGACACACAATTAACAAACACAATTCACAGGAAAGGGGACTGCAGAAAGTTAAGCTGAAAGATTACGGCACTATACGTATTTAAGAATGGCAGACCCTGCACTTAACTTCTCCTATGTGACATGATTCTCCAACACGCAAAGTCTAAAATGAGATTATATGAGTGCAAAAGTTTCGAGAGGAGGAAAAAGGGCCAAAATTAATACCACAAAACTATTGAAAAGGATTTCATAACTGGTTCCTGGCTGTGGATGCAGTTAAACAGGATGGAGGAGAGCAAACGAGGACACTTGAAGAAGTGAAACAAGGAGAGACTGAACATCTGCAGGGCCTTGATCCAACACTGTGGACTTGCATGTGTTATTTTCTCCCTCTTAATATGACTTACTCAGAACAATACTGGTGGGGTGAGTTCGTTCAGTTAATGTTTATTGGATAAAAGCATTAATCCGTAGGGAGTAAATGGTTATGGGAATTAGCGAAAAGAAGGAGGGATGCTGGTCCAGAGTGTTGGTACAGGTCTGTGGACAGTAGAGGGCAACGTATTGCCCCACGGGGATCCATACCTAGCTCATGGTGGAAGTTGTCAGGCAGCCCTGATATAGTCTTTCTGCGTTTGACCTTCTTGGGCCGGCGGGACACGGTGTCAGTGTTAATGAGGGAGCGCCGGACGCTCGCCTGTCGGTCAAACACTGCCCCTGGTAGCCGGGAGGGCGAGAGCAAGGCAGGCGGACACACACGGCAAACAGCAGACGGTTAGTTGGAAGGAACAAACTTAACAGCATGCAGCAGGTTTATTTTTGTTTTTCAAGTTGAACATGCAACATCAGCAGCGTAGGAAACCTACAGGGCCGGTTCAACCAAATTATATATATATATATATATATATATATATATATAAAAAAACATTTTCCAACCTCCCTCGAGTGGTATCTAGCCATACAGATAGTTTTGTTTTATTTGCCCATCTGTCTTTTACATTTACTGGTGAACAGAAACGTGTTTGTGATGCTCACAGCATTGAAATACGACAGTTTAAAAATTTGACAGCAACATCGCTTGACAGAAAGAGCGTCTCTGTTATTCTGCATAATCCACAGAACACACTGTGAACAAATTCATAGGGACTAAACGTAGTTCCACTGGAAAAACTAGAGCCCAATCGATACTGGATTTTTGAGGCCGATATCAATATTGGGGAGTTTAAAACGATAAATCGTCCGATAGTAATTTTACATAATAACATAAACAAATGTCATAACAATTAGGGGTGTAACGATACGTCGATCCAGATCGATATATCGATGCAATGATCAACGATCTCTAATATCATCGATGCCATGTAAAGCATCGATACATATCATCACCTTTAAGATACTCCTTTATTTTGAAACTCCAATGGCATGTCTGTGTCACCATTTCCCCGAAAACGCACCTCCTTCCTACAGAGCCCAGTAATAAAATTGTCAAATCATATTTTAGTTGCTTTTAGTGATATAAATATAGCTGATTGTGTTAAATGGGCGTATGATATCGTCTCATATCGATCGCAGGCCCCTGAATCGTATCAAAGCGAAATCGTATTGTGGGAGACTTTGTGATATCAGCAAATATCGTACTGTTGTCCAAAGAATCGATATCATATTGTATCGTGATGAAACTTATGATTTACATCCCTAGTAACGATCTTGATGTTACAGTTGAGACACTGCTTCTAAATTTCCTCAAATCTACTTTAGCATTTCTGTACTGCAGTTTATTTTTACTTATCGGCAAACATATACACCGATACAGATATATCTGAAAAAAAAAAGCTAATACTGGCTCTACTAAAAACTGTTGACATTGAGGTCTGTGTGGGCATATTTCTAGAAATAATATGCGTTGCTGTTGATTCTTTCATGTAACTGTTGTCACAATGCTGTGAGCACCACAAATAAAATTCCATTCACCTCCAATTATTGGAGTGGAGGCAGAAATCTGAGAGGCAAATACAACCAAAAGTATCTGTATTGCATTAGACCACTGGAGGAAAGTGACCCAGACCCTTTAAACTGTGTCATCCATCAGCCAAAGTGCCTGAAAACTGTCAGACTTTACCAGCCATTACTAGCCGAGATTAATCAGCAAAACAGAAAATAATTGAAGCACTGGCTGATCAAACGTGGGCTGGCAAAGACACTTTTGGCTGATGGTTTGTGTTAATTTTCCAACCCTGATTATAAGTGACTGAGGCGTAAACACACTTGTGAGATATGAGTGCATGCTCTTATCACAAAAACACACATGCACAGGACAGATTATGAAGTGAAGCATGCACACAGTCATTCATTCTTCTAAATATCCTTCTCACTCTCTGTCTCCAGCTTCCTTGAAGGAAGAGTAATATCTTCTAGGAAACTGCTGTTCTTTCTGCCATGTGGCTAGCTGGTGACAGCTGGCAGGCTTTAGGGAAATAGAGATTGATATGAGGGCAGATAGTGTCTATCACATTCCCCCTCAAAGTGACAGAAAATTCCCTGATCTCTCTCTGTGTGTCTGCATGTGTGTGTGTGTGTGTGTGTGTTTCCTCTCTCTTTCTCAGTAATGTAAAGCGACAGGAGATGAAGTCAGCAGTGATCTGTGTGGAGTGGGACCACATTAAGCACTCATTAGTGTCTGAAGGACGCCGGGATCGCGCTTATATTGGCCTTGACAACAGCAAAATTCAGATGTTGAGTCTTTGTGCTGTTGTTCATCTGTTTTATACCTCATAAAAAAAATAATCTAGCTGATGGGAGTTTATGTCTTATGAGTAAAACATCAGTGTAATATATTAATGATCAGAACTGGCAGAGTGAGACGTTACATCTAAATGTGTATGTGTGTGTGTGTGTGGCACTGAAAAGATGTGACACGCTAACGGGGGAATTGCATCGACACGTTTTGCTGTGTTCATCTGTCAAACGCCTTGTGATCTGACATAAAGCCAGTGAAAAGCCTTGACCCTTGGATGAGCTGTCAAATGATTTTCACACACAAAAGCTCGCTCGCACACACACGTATCAGGGGAAGGTCAGTCTGCGAGAAGCGCGATGGAAGAGGAGAAAATACACACACAGGAGTTACGGGAGGAGAGGCAGACATCCATGACTGACACATACAGTTTCTTTCCTCTGTGGCCGACTGGATACAGTAATTGATGAGTCTGTATCCACTCAGCCACAGAGGGTTGATTAAAAGGAACAGTCTGACATTTTGCTTTTTTCGCTGCCTTACTGAGCATTAGATGAGAAGACCGATAAAATCACAAGATATTACTTGTTAATATGGCAGTTTTTAAATGATTGAAAGGCATTTTTTTTATTTGCCACGCTACCTGGCTTTTCATCTAGCGCCACTAACAGGTCAAAATTTGAGTTTGTCTCACGGGAAGGCGTATAAATAGCACGTCATTACAACGACATTCTGCGTTTCATGAGGACGCATTTTAGGCATTATGGTAGCATCTGCAGTTAGGTTTAGGCAACAAAACCACTTAGTTAGGTTTAGGAAAAACTTCATGGTTGCACTTAAAATAAGTACGTAAACTAAGTAAAATATGTACTGTAACAATGTAACATAAGTACGGAAAATACGTCACAAACGTCACTATAAAACACGTGACAAATGTCGCTACCGTAACTTAACGCAACTACATCACTAGGTCTGAGCGTAGCATACTTACACGG